>JAEMWC010001310.1:62500-70000 GCA_016490735.1 Pachyseris speciosa
TAGATTCAGGACGATGTTGTAACAAGGCTGCATCTTCCTTATTCAAAAAGTCAATCCATCTCTGAATACATTAATTAATTTCCCATTTTCCACTCTCTCCTTCTTTTGGTCAACATTCTCAGAGGTAGCACCTTGGAGGCTGATTTTCACCCCAGCCTTTAACCTTTTTCGATTACTCCCTAAACAGAATCAACTGTGAACTCACAAGTGGACCGCATGGCCGTCGAAGGGAAGTTCTATTCTTAACATTAATATCCTTATGTCATTAAGTAAAAAGTATTGGCTGATGAAAAACCAAATTAGTTTCAGCCATATGGAATCAAATGGTTTTGAAGAAAAAAAAATGCACCTCTGACGCCTTTTCTCTGCTTAGTCATTATATTTATTACACAAATGACACCAGCTGATTCCATCACTGTTGCCTGACTGCAGTGAACGAGAGAGTTTAATCGGTGCTATTATTCATATTAAGGCTGAGGAGTTTTCAAGAAAAAAAGAGGTAAGTATTGTATGCAGGTGCTGAGGTTACTGTTGTGCCTTACTTAAATCAAGTTGGTTACCTGTGAAATACGTTTTCCTTATATGCTGATTTTAAAACTATGTCCGAGAAGCGTCCTGATCCATCAAACATTTTTCTCAAAACCAGTATATTTTTACATCAAAATAATTCCTCCAATCTAGAACTGTAAAATGAAATGGAGTATTTTCTTTTTCAGCCAGATCAACCTCAATCAGTGATCAAACTATTTTTTGTGTCCTTAAGGTACGTTGCGTGTTGTTCGTTCGTTTTCCACCATCTTCGAGGAAAATTAAGAAAATAAATTATTAAATAAACTTACAATGAACAAAATTCGTCATTTCTTCAAAAACAGAGACAATAGTCTAATTCTAGCTGCAAAATAATAATATTTGCTTTATTTGGTTTACCACAAGAGAAATATCTTGGACAATATTAATTCGTGGTTAGGTTTTTCTCCTCTCACTCCTCGTTCCTTTCTGTGGACCATCTGTGCTTGTTTGTGAAAGTTCCTGCCAGTTTTTTTTACATATGTCGAAGAATTATAATTTCCCAATTACATAATTTTTTCTCTTTAACTTGCGCCTTTATTAGTACTACTAGCAACGTTTCTCCACTTCCCTAATTTCTTGTTCGGAAAATTGTTCCTAATATTTTTATACAACCGTGAAAAATTTGTGTCAGTTTTGCAGGACATGAATGTTTTAAGCGTGCGTCAATTAACTTCTCAATACATGGGTGACAGGTTTTCAAGACAGTGGAGGGGGGACAGGGGTCGTGTGCCCGGGAGACTAGAAGGGATGGTGCTAGAGACGACAAAACAGCACTTGGCGGGGGAGAAATACTTTACCAGTGCCAGGGGTAACTCGTGAAGGTACAAGAGGCGGGAAATTTTCAAAACTAACAAAATAAAACCTCTTGAAAGGCAAAACCGTAAATAAAGAATAATAGCCGGTTTTCTTTTTTCAGATCCGAACCAAGCCGTGACCAGACTATTTCTTCTCTCAGTGAGGTATGTTGCGTAATGTTGACTCATTTTCTACCATATTTTTTTAATAAAAAAGAAGACGATTAAGTAATTAATTATTAAGTAAGTAATTATTTTGATTAGAAAAACTTTATTACTTCGACATTGTTGTAATACTGACTTCGGACCCCACAGGATCATGGGTGCCTGATTGTGTTAGGGGGCCATCCCTAACAAGGAGGAGCAGCCATGTTTTTTTTGTCTTAGTCGAAGAACATGAGGAGTTCAGTTTCTCACGATCCTTCAGTCCTTCATCGACACCTGAAATTTATCAAAGGGAGATGTACAGGCTGTTTGAAGGGGTTCCTGTGAAAATTATGTTATATGATTTCCTGATACATGGTGAAGATCAAAGAGACATTGATAATAAGTTGAGAGCAGTGCTTGACAGCAGCAGAGGTTTGAAGTAGGTTTGAACCTCAACCCTAACGAAGTAAGGGTACATATGAATGTTGTGCCGCGTAGCACTAGGAACACAAATAGTGGAATAGAGAATTAACTCTAAAGTGTAAATTAAAGTGCTACTTAAACCCATGAATAACCCACTGGGCGTTAGCCCTAGTAAAGGGAAACAGGGAACCACACGAGGCAAAGAAAAAATCACGAAGTAAGCTATGCACATGAAGTGATGTTTGCCTCTTTCTGACTGGATGCCGCTCAACATCAACCGATTCAAAATACGTACAGTGGTTGGAAACTTTAACACGTTATCATTTAAAGGCGTCTAAACAGAAGGAGGCAATCAACAGGACGGTTTCTGGCCGGCACATAATGATCTTCCTACGCATTTCGACCCTTTGGAAAATGTGGGATTTTGGTTTGCTCTGAGGGATAGCTCGGGACCGCTTGGGCGGATTTTCGATCGAGAGGCAAGAGAAAAAGCATGAATCTTTTGGCCTTTTTGTCAAGTGGTATGAAAGCTGAGCGATGCGATTTTCTGAGGGCAAAAAAACGCCTTGGCGCTGGCTCTGTGCTGGAACCGTTCAAATCTCTTTTTCCCCTTTCCGTTTCTTATGAGGCAAAGTTGACGGGGAAGACAAAATCAGACCAAATAAAAATATCACTTTTGAGGCAAAAGAACAACAGTACACCTCAAGTAAGGCCATTTAACTTTTATTTAGAGTTGTTCAATACGTATATTTAGCGATTCGTCCCTAGAGCATGAAAAATACGGAAAATTTGTTATAAATTAAGAAAGGGTTGTACAGACAGATTGTCTGGGTCCCCTGTGAGCTATGTTGGACACATACTCATCAGCTGGGTTGAAACAAGATCCTGAGAAGATCAGAGCCATTAATGAAATTCCTCCACCCGCAGACAAGGAAGTTGTTCTCAGGATATTAGGAACAACCAACTACTCTGACAGGTTCATTGAGCATAAAGCTGATCTACAGGGACCCATCTCACAGCTTAATCAGCAAGATGCAGCATTTGTATGGGAAAAAACACAGCAAGACGCTTTTGACAGCCTGACAACTGTCCTCACTACTGCACCTGTACCTGCCAACATTGAGAGATAGAGAGAGAGAGGGGGGGGGGGGGGGGGGAGATGTTACCTATTGTATGGGAAGCATAAAAATTAAACTTCACACTTACGTGAATGAATGGGTGAAGAGTCATTGTTGAAACTGTTTATAAACCGTAAGAGCCTACATTCAAGAAACGCCACCTAATGATGCCCTTCCCAGGCTAAAATGATGCTTCTAAAACTCGCCAAGTATGATCTTGATGTGAGATATGTTCCTGGAAAGAAGCAAGTAATCTCAGACTGTCTTAGCAGAGCACCTCTCAGTGACACTGAACCAGTCAGTCAACCCAAGAATGTCATTAGAGTGCATCTTTTTGATGAACTAGCATTTGAGAGCAGTACACTGAAGAGATTTAAAAACACTTCAAGAATTGATGAGACTTCCAAAGTAGTGATGGACTATGTCATGAAAGGCTGACGGGCTAAAAAACAGCAAGTTGATGACTTTGCCACAGATTTCTATTCAAAGTACTTTGAAATAGAGCCACTTCACCAGAAAAGTGCCTCCTGTGTTATTAACAACTTTAAGAAGATATTTGCAAGGTTTGGAATCCCTGATGAGTGACAATGGTTTGCAGTACAGCAATGATGTTCGTTCTTCGCATGCGAAGATAACCACGAATTCTTCACGTCACTGGGGGTGTGGGGTGTGTGCGAAGGTGGCTGCTTAGGCCGATCATTGCACGAACTGTCTTCCATGTGGTGAACATGGCACAGAGAGCAAGAGCGAATCAGGATCAGCATCAGGATGGCGTGGATGCTCTTCATCTCAGCCCGCAAGAGCACTTCCGTGTCTGGCACTTTGCCCAGCCACTTAAAGCGGAGCAAGGTTCTGAGACATCTCATATGGAAGGCATTGAGCTATCGGGCATGCCGAGTGTAAACTGTCCAGGTCACGCAGGCGTAGAGCAGGGATGGTAACACAACTGCTCTGTATACTTTGAGCTTGGTGTCAAGGCTCAGTCCTCTGCGCTTCCAGACCTTATCCTTCAATCTAACGAAGGCTGCGCTGGCTCTAGCGATTCTGTAGGCCTCTCCCTCATCGATGTTGAAGGAGTGTGACAAAGTACTGCCGAGGTAGACAAACTTGTCTGATACGGCTAGTCGCTGACCGTTGACGGTGATGTGGGGCTCGGTGTAGGGAGCTTCAGGCGCTGGCTGGTGCATGACCTCTGTCTTCTTAGTGGAAATCGTGAGCCCAAAGTCGTTGCAGGCAATTGGGAGGAGATGTCAATGCTTCCCTGCATGTCAGACTGAGTGGAAGCATTCAGCGCGCAGTCGTCAGTGAAGAGGAAATCTCGGGCTTTGTCTTCATGTACTTTGGTCTTGGCTAGCAGTCTCCGAGTGTTAAAGAGTTTGCCGTCGATACGATACCGGAAGCCAACTCCAAGGTCACCGTCTCGGAAAGCGTCAGTTAGCATCGCGGAAAACATCATGCTGAACAGGGTGGGAGCCGGCACGCAATCCTGCTTTACTCCACTGGTTACAGGGAACGGCTGGGAGTACTCGCCGTCATCCTGCACTCTCGCGTTCATGCCATTGTGGAACTGGTGCACCATCAAGATGAACTTGGCAGGGCAACCGAACTTGGCCATGATCTGAAGATCATCACTAGAGCAATACCAGAAATTTATTAAACAGTAGCCATGGGGATCTCGCCATACTACAAGCTCACCGGAGTACCCACAATTGAATGATGCAGAAGAGAGGGCAGTGCACGTACCCTGAAGAAGGCTGCAGCAGACCATAAGGACCCATTTGAGGGATTGTTGAAGTATCGTAATACACCTTTCCAAGATATAGGTGTGTCACCTGTTTAGGTACTGATGAGTCAGCGAACACGCACAATAATATTTACTCATCTAAGTCTATTGTTACCCCAAGAAGTGGACCCTGACCAAGTTGTGAAAGCACTTCAACTTTGTCAGGACATTTCTAAGAGGAACTATGATAAACAGAGTAGAGACTTGCCTCCACTTGAGGTGGGGGACAAAGTGCGAATTAGTCCAAATCGGGAGCAACAGTGGCGCAAAGCAGAAGCGTTACAAAGGTCGTATCCCCTGGAAGATGAACAGGGGCTTATCTACAGAAGAAATAAGAGACAGATCATCTCAGTTCCAAATGATCAATTCATGCATCCCCAGCTGCGTCATGCTGTGGCTTCCCAGCTTGGCGGCTCCCCCAGAAGTTTAAATTTACCTGAAACTGAGGAACGGTCACTCAGAAAAGAAGACGCACCGGTGAGAATCAAGGTACAAGCACAAAATCCACCAATTATTATGAGATCTGGAGGAGAAGTCAGGAAGCGAGAAAGAGTCATTGAATCCTGCTAGAGGGGAGATGTTGTAATATTACTGACTGGGGACCCCGCGGGTTCATGAGCCCCTGATCGTTTTCGGGGGCCACCCCAAACAAGGAGGAGCAGCCAAGCTTTTTATATCTACACAATGTTGTAATTATTATTTTATGCAAATTAGGCTTCTAACCATGCCTTAATATGCCTAAGTAATTTTATATGCTGTGTGTTTATGGTCGAGCGGATATAGCTGCCGCCTTTCGAGCAGGACACCCAGGTTGGAATACCCCCTGACTTTGCGATTTTGTAATTTTACAGGGATATATGTTGATCGGGAGTCTATGGATTGTTATTGCGAAAAAAAACACAGACCTCGGGCATTATTATAAGCACAATGCGCTCGATGTAACAAGGACAGACTTTCCTCCTTTGTTTTGTTTGGCGCGACTACAATGAGGGTTACACTATTTTTGCAGTACCGAGTTATGGCTATCAATCGTATAATTATCGCTCCAAAAAATTTTTCCTTTTTTTTTATTTTTAATTTTTAATTTTATTTTATTTTTTATTTATTTATTTTTTTTTGATAACCACCTGGAGAGCAATGTCTGGACAACATAAAGTCGTTTGTGGTAATAGTAAAGGATGTATTTATATATGGGTCATATCGCATAGTCGGTTCGCGATTTTCAATTCTTCTGTTGGGTGGGATCCAACGTCAGCATTTAAACGCGTCGCTAGCAGCTACCAGTCTAAATTTTGATCTCGCCTGCCAACCCAACCCACTCATGAATTTAAAAGATAGAGATAGAACACCACACCAGGGACGACGCCTTTACTGTTTTCGAACAGTGCGTGGGTTCCTTAACATCTCATAGACTATTAGGAACAAGTGCCGTTATCTTCCTTGTCAGGGAAGATTAGAAAATGTGACCGTTTGCAGATCTCATTACCATAGCAGCACTTTCTCCTCAATTATGTAAAGACACTGAATGCTGGTCTGGCAGAGGTGTAAACATGGGCCGACCGCGCGCACGGAAGTCCGGTGCTCTACCAACTGAAATAACCGGTCGGCGGATAACTTTTTTTTGCCTCGCACCGCTTTCATTTTAAGGACCATCTGCCTAAGATTCTTTTAGTTTCCTGTAAGTTTCTACGTATGTCGAATTAAAATTTCCAAGAACTTTCACTTTACTCGTGCAACTGGTGCCATTAAAAGAGGGTTTTCCAACTTCCTGTTTGTTTATTCGGAAAATTAATCGGAATAGTTGAAAGCTTTGTTTTCTCTGTTTTCTCTCTACGTCAAAGTAAACAGCGTCTGGGTTAGTCGTCCAATTTTCTTCTCTCAAAAGGATCGACTATGTCACTCAACAAAATTCACTAACGCACTACCTCACTCAATCCCAAATTTCTCTCTTCATTGCTTCGGTTTACAAAAAGATATAATGGATTTGCTGATAGACACAACTGACATGTGACGTTTGATGTGGCGGAGCTAATACATACATTTGAGTAGAGTGTCGGCAATTTATCCTACCGAGCTTTCACCTTTGTCGAGTTGCGAATTGAATTGAGCTGTTTAATCCTTATAAGAAAACGAAAACTCTTCTCTGTCCTTATTTTCTCTCCTCAAACCACGGGCATCAAAATAAATACAATGATTACTCACTCATTGTCTGTTTTGAATTTCTTCAGGCTGAGATGTACCTTGCAGTCTTTTTGCTGGTTGTGTCGCTTGCTCCTACGTGTGTCTGTAAGTAGTTGATGTAAAATATAAACAATCTTGTAGCCTTAGAAGAGTATTGTAGTGACTTTTGTTTAATTAACCAAATTGGAGGCATGCTACTAACAACACCTGGCCTGTCTAATCGCAAACAATTCTACACAGACCAAAGAAAAAATGGAAAAAGCAGAAAAAAAATTAATGACCGTTAAGTCAATTAAGTTGTTACGTGCGGCTGTCCGTAAATATTTCCTGTAGGTGTGCAAACTGAAAAAAAAATCGAGATTTCTCAAACTCGACCAGCATAGAACATAGAATAGAAGAGAACAGAAGAGAAATTAGAGTGTTTGTATGCAAATTCGTTGTAAAAAAAAAAGTGCGTGAAGCGCCTGTTTCTTAGCAAAAAAAT
>JAEMWC010001310.1:77500-117500 GCA_016490735.1 Pachyseris speciosa
TAACAAAAGAATATTCGCAATAATTAATAAATGACCGAATACGCGCAGATCACTTTTGATTGAGACGATAACAGGTACGATTGATTTGTCGGTAGACTTTCAGCTCTTGAAACCTGTCACCTGTTTTGAGTTTCTTCTCATGATCATATCGATCGAGGATACGCTCATTTAATACGTTTTGGTGAGTACAGCATTTTTATTATAAGGTGATTTTATACCATTCGCGTTACTCGAGCAGGCATAGCTTTAACTCGATGTGCTTTTACAAAGTATATGCCACAACCAGTGGCAAAAATGTTGAGACACTTCCAATAAAAAACACACTTTTCTCTTAAAACTGTCCCCTGACAGTTACTACACGGCAGGCCAGACTCCCCTTCTCCTCCTCCCCTAAGCAATGTTGCTGGACCACATTTTCTGCCTGGCCTCGCGTTTCTACCAAACAAAATTCGGCCCTACAACATTGATAAGGGGAGGGGGATGGGTGATCTCTTTTGAGTCGGAATTTAGTGTAGTGTCTCAAGTATTTTTGCAACAGGTTGTCTGATTTATGTGCAAGATAAACATAGCTTTCTAGAAGTGAAAGCTGGCTACATGGCTGCAGAAGAGTTATTTTCAAAGTTGAGAACTGCAGATTTGTTAGCGTTCTAATTGATCCGGAAGTGTGCGCAGAAAGCGCCTTGGAATTGGTGCAGTTTTGAGTTTGTGCGTTTTGACACAAGAGGCTACATTCGATTTCGCGCTGGAGCTGTAAAAGACGTTGGCAGCAAGCTGTTTGCTATTCGTAAGGGTACTGGCGATTTAACTCGTATCGAAAACGCCGCTGATGTAGCATGGAGATATTGCATGCCTACCGACTTTTTGAAAAGAAAAAGATGACTGCGAAAGTTGCCAGCCTCCGTTCACAGTACGCCAATAGACGCAAAGGTTGTCTAGGCTAAGCATGAAAGCGACACCAAAATGTCTTTAAAAAGGAAGGAACTCTTATCTCCTTTTTAAAAGTGAACCTCTATCAGGATTTCGTTTTAGCAGAAGATGATTTGCTTCAGCGGAAAGCTTCCCCGATGGCTTGCCCTTTAAACGGCACGCGGTCACAGAAGAACGTGTGCTCGTGTTAATTTCCACGAACGTAAACAAACCCTTATATGGTCGATCTAACACCGGTTCATACATCATTTCTGAAAGCGAATAAACCTACTTCACCTAGTTTTACACTTCTCTACATAGAAAGGTGTCCAAAAATTCCGTAAAAACCCAAAATACCTTCCATCGGTCCTTCATGGCCATATTTGGGCTTTTTTTCCCGCTTGCTCTAATGAAACACTAAAAATAGCAGCCATTACGTCATAACCGCAATGCTGCAAAATACACTTTGAGCGTTGCTTATCTGTAAGCCTCATAATGTATGACATTGAATCAACTGTTTTTACAATCACCTCATAACATCACAAAAGTATACCACTTCATCGATTGGGTACGTAACAGAACGCCCATACAAGGACAACTCATTCAGACAACCAGTTGCAAAAATGCTGAGACACTTCCAATAAAAAAAAAAACACTTTTCTGTTAAAACTGTCCCCTGACAGTTGCTACACGGCAGGCCAGACTCCCCTCCTCCCCCTCCCCTAAGCAATGTTGCTGGACCACATTTTCTGCCTGGCCTCGCGTTTCTACCAAGACAAAATTTGGCCCTACAACATTGATAAGGGGAGGGGGATGGATGATCTCTATTTAGTCGGGATTTAGTTGTAATGTCTCAAGTATTTTTGCAACTGGTTGTAGCTGTTGTTTGTTCAGCAAAATGTTGCGGCGAAATCGACGTGTAGATTAACATACGAATATGCGCCATGTATTCCTTGAATGGACCATTTCGGAGTTGCGCAGCGAACTGCGGCGAGTTTCAAAATTTAACCAATTTGAGATTGGCCATTTGTCGAAGTTTGATGCTTTTAGGTTGAACAGAAACTAAGTTATGGACTTTTAAACATAGTTCAAAATCCATACAAACGTCTCTAATTTTGAGGCTGCGTCCCCCAGAACCATATAAACTCTTTGAAATATTTTCAGTTTTGTGAAAACTATAAAATCCCGCCATGCACCTACTATTTGGAAATAACTGAGGTGAAAATCACTTTGTTTCCCCATTTTTTTACGAATATCGCAGAAATCGTAAAAAATATTCAAGAGTTTATATGGTTTTGGTGGACGCAGCCTCAAAATGTATCCTCTGCATTCACGAGCTGCTCCGCAGGAGCAATTTTTGTGGCTACTGTTCCTATGGCAACAGTATCCACTTTAATTAATTAAATGTGACTGATCATCGCAGTTATGAACACTACTTAAGCAGTAGTAAAAATAGAGCCTGAAACAAATTCAGGCTTGTACGGGATTCGAACCAACGATCTCTGCGATACCGGTGCAGCGCTCTACCGACTGAGCTAACAAGCCATCTGGGAGATGGTCGTTTTGTTGGTTCGTAATATACCCGTGAGTGGTGAATATATGAGAATGACCATATGAAAATCATATATTTGAACTGCGGATTAATGATTAAATGTGACTGATCATCGCAGTTATGAACGCTACCTACTTTTTTCAGGCTTTATTTTCACTACTGCGATGATCAGTCACATTTAATCATTAAAGCGCAGTTCAAATATATGATTTTCATATAGTCATTCTCAAGTATCCACTTTGCTATTACTTCTGTTAGTAAGTAAGTTAGTCCGGGTAACAATCGGAAAGTGTTCGGAAATGCGATCAGTCAACTACTCGTCCTTGATACTTACACCGTTGGTTTATAGTTTCCATGTTGCAGGATCGAGAGCCTGACTTTTAGTATGGTTTTGGAGGCTTATCGTCGGGATAATCCGATCAGTCATCGGGTGGAATCACTCAACTCGAAGCATTCGTTTAATAGCCTTTCGTCCAGCGATGCCGGCAAGGTAGTAGTTTGATCTTCGTTTGCTCTTAAAACCGGTTACGGCTCTCACTCAGAGTCTCATTTACCTCTTCACAAAGTATCCTTGTTATAGTACGGTGGTCTAGTGAGATTGTAAAGGAAAATGCTAATCGCGACTGTGCTGTGTTTGTTTGAAAGCGACACTAATTCCCACAGACGTGTGCCATGCATGTGGCCCGGGTTCGATTCCTGGACTCAACGTCACATGTGGGTTGAGTTTGTTGTTGGTTCTCTTCTCTGCTCCGAGAGGTTTTTCTCCGGGTACTCCGGTTTTCCCCTCTCCTCAAAAACCAACACTTTTAACTTCTAAATTCCAATTCGATCCGGAGTACTAGGACGTTTAATACAGATTGGGTAACCACTCCTCACCCTATCGAGCTTACAATGAATAAAATTAATATGATTTAATTTTTTTGACAGGGCCGCCATCTTTTTTTATTTTTTATTTTAGACCGCCTCCAAATTTCTACGGCAACGATCATCCAATAGCATCTCGCCAAAGGAAAAGAGTAATTGACAGCTGTCGAGACGGCTCTGAAGTAACTCCGCCCCCTCATATCCCTCATTCCTTGCCGTGAGCATCACCTACCAAACACGAGAACAAAATCTGTTTTAAGTTGTTGATGTTCAAATTTTAACAAACACTATCAAACAACATCAAACATGACCAAAAACCGACGCCAAACAGTAAAATGTTTAGTTTTTGTTTGGTCACCAAACATTCCCGTTAAGCTGGCCCTTTATACCTGTAGTGATAGATCTTTATAAACTGAGTCAATGTTTCCAGTTAAGTCTGATAACAAATAAAGTATGCGAAGAAGGAAAAATAAATCCTCTAGACTTCCACGAGACTTTATTCTTTATGTTCTCGCAACAGATTTAAGACTTTCCGAATAATGTTTTGACTGATTTTCCGACTTATCTTCTAACAGATTTTTTTCAAATCTACAACAACATGTGTAAAGTAGAATTCCGAAGAATTCAAGACATCGTGCTCCGATTGGATGACTAGACAAAGAGTACAAATCACGTGCGCATAACGAAATCTATTTCTGACAAAGCATACCTTGTCCTATTTTGATTACTGTTCTTGTCTTTTCTTCACTGATCCTTGTGAAAAATGGGAAAATTAGGCAACAAGCGTCTTTAATTTGTTTGTTTTATTATTTTATTCATGGCTTTCAAATGCGCTCCTCTAAATTACTTAAATTTCCTAAATTAAAAAGTTAGGAAAGCTTTGTTTCTATAATGAGGGAGGAGGAATTCGTAAAATGATGGCAGGTGATACAGATTAGGTAATGTTCATAAGTATGTCTTCATTGGTCCCCCAGAAGCTTCAATCATGGGCAAAAGTAGTACAGACACCCCCCTAAAAAAACCTTGGTCATTAAACGCGTTAGTTTCCTAATCTCCAGTTCTCACATTTCAACCCCCCCCCCCCCCCCCCCTCACACGTGCCAGTATCCACGTAGCGTATTTACTCGGGATACCGAGTTATTTATCATGTTAGATTTCGGTCTTTTTTTTCGTCTTCCTTTTTTTTCCTGTGCAACAAAGTGCACAATAGGAAACACGTGGCAGTGTTTTCATTGGCCAATGCACAGTAGAAGGCACGTGGTGGTGTTTTCATTGGCCAATGTACAATAGAAAGCACTTGGCGGTGTTTTCTTCGTCGTCCAAGGTACAAAGCCTTGCGTCATTATTAACTCTCAAATCAGTTTTACGTGCTTTACTCCTACCAAAACAAACGTATATACCTTGCGCTAACCTAAAACCAAAACATTTTTAATTTTCAACCGGATGGTTTTCATTCAGCTTGCATCTACTCCTGCATCACAAGGTATCCCGAGTAAACGCTCATAGAGCGTCTTGTTCAACATTAAAAGGAGGGAGAAGGCGGGGTGGGGGGGGGGGGGGTGGGGGTTAGTTGTCGACAAAAAAGAACTTCTTTCAATTGCGGAAGGACACTGATAGAAAACGATTATTTTGCTCAAATGTGTCAACACTTTTGTCCATGATTGTCTGAAATTGCATTTTAGCGAAAACAAATGGAACTTATGCTGCATCTGTATTGAAAGTATTGAAATATCTTTAACACAGCGATCAAAACCGTCTTGTTGTAGTTTAAGTCAGGTTTTGCTTTAGAGAATCGCAGGACAGCTTTCCTCAGACTCGTTTCCAGTCGCCGCGAATTAGCGGCCGCTTCAGTCCAGGTTTTTACTTAGTGATATTGTTTGGTACAAATTGAGCCCACATGCATTAGAAAACAGCCAGTTGTCTACGTAAGAAAATACGGGAAAGGAAAGACCCACGTCCCCTCACGTCCATGTAGATTTGATCCGCGAAATTTGTCTGAGTGATCTTGCTGATACCAATCGCAGTGATTGCGCTCTGCAGCAGAAGTCTCGCTTGACACAAGCAGTAGTTTTATGGGAATTCGACAAATACCACTTCATCATATTCAGTTTTTTCCTGATTTTAACCCCCAGCCTACAAAACTTCGGCGTGCCTTAGTTTTTGAGGCTGGAGGGAGGGGGGGGGGGGGGAGGGGGTTAAAATTAGGAAAAAAAAAACTGAATATGGATGAAGTGGTGATTTGTCGAATTCCCATAAAACTACTTGAGGAAAACAACAAAAGGGAAGGGAGTTGGAAGGAAAGGGTGGCGGGGGAGGGGGGAACGTCCATTTAGAGAGTGGGCATTGTTGTGTATCGTTCGATTTTATTTCGGAATTTATACTGCACCAAAAGCCGGCATAGAAGTGGATCTCGAGTTGTTGCGCGTTATCACAGCTGTTCCAGAGGTCAGGGAAATTAATCTCAAATTGTTCATTGGCAGAGCAATGGAAAAAAAAGAAAGAAAAAAGGGTGGGACCTTGCTCGTGCCGAACTTTTGAAAACCTTGTCGCAGTTAATAGCCTTTTGAACATTTGAGAAGGTGGTTCAACAAGAATGATTAGGATATACCTCACAAATTAATGTGATTTGGTAAGCTGAAGCCACTCTATAGGCACTAAGGCCACATGGTAGCGGGCATTACCCCTTGAATCTGCCAAAGCAAAGATTGAGCCCAAGCATTAGCAGCCATGGACAGCTGTTTCGGCCTTGTTAGGCCTCATCAGCATGGCATAGCTAATGCTCAGACTCAAGTACCCACATATCCATAAAACAAGCAGTAAAAACGTAAAGCTTGTGGGATGTGGCTGGAGTGACAAGGATATACCTCACAAATTAATCTGATTTGGTAAGCTGAAGCCAACAAGAATGATTACTTGGTTTTACACAATTGTTTGGATCGTTGTTGACGTTTCTGTTGAAAAATTGAACAAAAAAGTTCGAGACATTGCGCGAGAAGTTTGCAAAGTTTTTGAAAACTGGAAGCCCAATTGAACTTTGGTGGCCCTGCGAAATTTGTGTGATTATTTTGAACCCCAAGAATGCATTTAAAGAGTGGACATTTTTGTGTATCGTTCCATTTTACTCTGGAATATATTCTGCGGAGGCTTAAACCGGCTTTGGTGGGCTGCAAGGTATTTATTTTGAAATTCTGTGAAGAAGAAGCCTTTGCGTAACCTCTTTAAAAAAAAACAGGAATTCAATGTTATAAAATAACCTTGGCAACCAACACCATGACGTTATTCAGATCTGTTTACACTCCTATGGGCTTGAAAAAGACGGGGGTTTCCCATTTTTGTGAAGATAAAACTGTTTTTTTTTACTCAGCCTTTACATGACGCTAAATATAGTTTCAAGTGCCAGCTGTTTTAAAAGAAAACCACCTGTCGCTGATTGTTAGATTTCACACAGTTGTCTGAATTATTTTTGATGCTTTTGTTCCGGAGTTGATCAAAGAAGTTCGAGACATTTCTCGGAACATGTGTGAAGTTTTTGAAAAAATGGAAACCCAATTAGACATTTAGTGGCGATATGTATCGCAATTAATTTGTTGGAGATACTTATTCAAAGCCATCCTCCTGAGCTGCAAGAGAAGATTCTCGGTCATGTTTTCACTGAAATGATTGAACGTAAAAAAACTCAGTGGCTGAAATTCATGAAGAAATTCAGTGCGCCCCTTATTGTGAAGTGCGAGAACAAATCACCAAAGTCACAAAATACAGATAATGTAATTTCTTTTGGCGCGGAGATCTTTGTTACGAATGGTTCAAGAACTGTGCGAAACATCAATATTTTCCAATTTTCTTTGAAGATGTGGAAGCAAAAAATTTGAAATACGTATGATTGCATTGTGTCACAAACTCGACTCACACAAATCAGAAGATTTTGCCGCGGCTCCAAATTTTTATTCTTTAACTATCATAAGCAAGATGTATTTGTGAACTTTGAATGGCATTTGTTTGGGAAGTCTGCTCGCTGTCAACTTTGTTGTTTATGCCCTACAACTTGCCCATATGTCGCCCCAAATTGTTAATTTTTTCTGTCAGAACAGGCAAGAGATTAATTTGGAACTGGCTCGCGGGGGTTACGGTGTTTGTTTCGTCGGTTTCGATCATAGCAACAATTGCGGTAAACTCGACCAAAATTCGAGTGCCACACAAAAATATCTCACCGCAAAGCAGCAGATAGCCATCTTGAAAATTTCGTACCCGATACATCTTGCTTTTTTTTCGCCACATTTCTGTTTGCAAAATTTTAGCGAAATAAATCTGAAATACATAGTAAGCATGACTGCCATATGTCACAACTTCACTTTTCTGGCGGCAGAAAAAATGAATCCAAACAGGGAAATTATTTAATTTCGCCGGGTAATGGAAGAACTGAAATTCAATGAGGAAGCCCCAAGCTAAGCTTCTGCTTCGAGTTGATGGCGTTTCGATCCAGGGCATGGCCCCATTGTCTTTCCCTCCACGGGATCGAACTTGACCATTTTGCGGTCCGCAAAATGTTTGCATTTGTTTTCGTCCTCATCGTATTTCTCTTTGCGAAAAGCGCAACTCCTGTAATCAACATCGTGTTGCATTGCAACCGCGTCTGTTGCACCGGTGAGTTGTTGATAAATTTCTTGAATTTATCCAGTTTCAGGGTTGTATTTGAACTGTTGGTCAAGAGGGTTGTAGGGGCCTGTGAACATGTGCCCAGGTAAAGTCCAACCTTTTTGGGGGGCAGGAAGTTTTCCAATCAGAGAATGAATTTCAACACCACGTCCGTAATAATTTTTCAGAGTTTTCTGAAGGACATCCGCATATCCTTTGTGGTCTGGAACAGCCTTTACGAAAGCTTTCACCAACTTTGGATCAATGTTAGGAACACCGAAGTTGCCAGGAACAAACAAACCTGCGCCTGCAAGACCTTTTCCATAACCTTTCCATTTTATCGACGAACCATAGCTCCTCTTCCCTCCTTGTTTTTTTTTTTTTTTTTTTTTTGTAATCATTGTACTGTCTTTTGTATTCAGCAACCATCTCGCTGCCTTCTTTTGCTGAAACTTCCGTACCTTTGAAAAGTTTTGGATTGGCAACAACATCCCACAACTTTTTGAAATCAACAAATGGAAAAAGAACAGGAAGGCCGCTTCCATCAAGATCTTTTCTGTCGGTTCTGTATTTCCGGTTTATACATACATCATACATACATACATCACATTAATTACCCTCGGATTTTAGAGTAGCTTGTGCAGCTAATATCTCCGAGCAATTTAATCATCAGATGAGAGATAGACCACCACACCGGGAACTACGTCCCCTACTCTTTTCGAACAGTGTGTGAGTTATTCTACGTCCCACAGAATCAATTATGAAGAGTTATGAGACGGGGCCTACGGTTTATCGTCCTTATCTGAGAAGACTAGAAAATCTAACCATTTGCATACGTTATTACAAAGGCAGCACTTTCTCCTCAATTATTTAAAGACCCTGAGTGTTGGTCCGCCCGGGATTTGAACCACCGACCTCACGCACGCTAGTCCGGTGTTCTACCACTGAGGTAACCTGTCTCACTTTTGTTGAAAGTTGATCAAGTTAGTTTTGATTTTTCAGGCCATAGTTTACAACTTTCTTTTGCAAATCAGGGTTTCTCGAAGCTTCGGAAGTGTAATATCTAACCATTTTAACCCCATTTTTTAGCGAGAAAAGGAACCCCATGTTCCAAAAACAAATTAGTGGCCGTTCCAGCAAAAGCCCTCTGCAAGAGAGGGCCCCGTTAGTTTCTCAACAAAAAGCGTGTTTTGGTTATGCCACAAACCGCGCATTTCGCTTCCAACATTTTGCGGTGGGTTTTCGGTTTCGTTCCTGGAACATTTGGGGTAGAACATCTGTCTTTTGGAAACCAAACTTTCATTGGTGTTGTATACTTTATAATATTTTTTTTACTTTTTGCTGTTGATTTGTTTTTGAAGTTAAGGGGGGGGGGGGGGGGGGGGCAAGATGAAGTCTTCTGTGAAACTGTGGGAGTGAAACCATTTCTTGTTTGTGTTCTCCTGCATCAAAGTAATAACCAATGTCATTCAGAGTCTTAACCCGCGAGTTTGGCCCCAAAATACCTTCATTTTGAAGTATATTGAGCAAAGGATTTATCTCATTAATATCACGCTGCGCTTTTGCTCGGCTGTTGTTTGCCTAAACCTCGTCCAAAAGATAACACATGTGACCAATGTATTCAGGGGGGCGCATTTTTTCGTCGGGTTTTGTGGGTATTAGATCGACGTTGACATAACCCCCTTCGAGTATACTGTGTTGGGGATCCCCAAGCTCTTTCATGGTGAAAAGGTCGAAAGGCGGCAAGGGGGGGGGTTACTTGAGGAGATAAATTAAAAATTCTGTTTATGATTTTGAAACCAAAAATTTCTTGTCGCGAAGAACACATGACAGCACATAAACAAAGGATAAAACCTGTAAAAACTGGTTTTCCACTTTGCAGGAAACTTTTTTGTGCCCATGTTCTTTTTGTGTCGCGAAGAACACATGACAGCACATAAACAAAGGGATAAAACCTGTAAAAACTGGTTTTCCACTTTGCAGGAAACTTTTTTGTGCCCATGTTCTTTTTGTGTCTGCGCTGAGAATGTGTTGCCAGGATTTGGCGAAATGTTTATCACATAGCTTATCATCGTCAAAAATCTCCTCATCACTTTGTTCGCTTGAAGAAAAGCTGATGTTTTGATCATCGCTTTGTTCATCATTATTTTTTCCAATCAAAGTTTGCAAAACAATTTCGGAAAACGGTTCGTCAACACCTCGATTCATGCTTGTTTATATTTGGACGAAAAATTTTAATGAACTATGAAAAATATTTTTTTACCACCTCTTCATTAAAATAAGGATTGGAAGAAAACATTTCCAGGACTTTTTCAAAGCTTGCGCCTTTGTTTCGTTCATTCAGAAAAAGCAAGCAATAATATCCACACCTCACACTTGTAATTGCCTGAATTTGGTCGTCGTTTCGAAGAAAATCGGTTTTTCCCATTTTCTCGCTTTTTTTTCCCATTCATCAGGCGGTGGCTGACCAAACGAATCAAAATATTCCAAAACATCCTTTTTTGAGTGCCAGCAGCAAACCCAATGTGTTTCCAAGCTTCCGTAATCATCCATGTTGATGATGCAAGGTGAATGTGAAAAAGCTTTGCGCTTATTGCGTGGGAAAATTCTCTTCAGCGGGATGTCAAGATGTTTGCACCAGCTCATCAAATCAATATTGGAAGAGCGGCACATCTTTGAACTTAATTTTTTTGGTAGCCAGCCCCTTTCCTCCTTTTGGGGGGGGAATGGGGTGGGGTCAGTGAGCGCCGCGATTATGAGGCAGGAATGTGTAGCCCTTTTCCCAACATCTTTTGACCAAATCGATGGCGAGTGGTATACCAACAGGAGCCGCCAGCATTCCAAGGAATCCTCCGTACTGTGCGGCACCCCCCCCCCCCCCCCCACCCGAACCCCACCCTTCCCCACAAGTAGGCTTTTTTTTTTTTGCCTTTTTTTCCTGCGGTTGTGTCGTTTTTTGAACGAGGTTGTAATATTGTATTTCATTTAGGCCGAAACCTTCCCCGAAAATTGTTTTCAACGCCTTTTCCGCACTAAAACTGAGCCCAGCAGTTGTCAAAGCCTTCACTAGAGGCAGCGGCAGACTGAAAAAAATTGCCGCCATACCGTTGCGCGTTTTTTTTTTTTTTCTCATTTGGGATTGGCTGATTCTGAGATCAGCGCCTTTCCCTTCCGCAACCGCTTTTTCCATTCTTGTTATTTGTCTGTCGCTCTGTAGAATATTATTCCCTTTCCCGATTTGTGCGGGTTGGACCCGAAGAGTCACGAGGCATCTTTCGGAAAGAGCGTTTTTGAGTTTCTGTTGTTGGCCTTCCGTCAGCACAACTTTGAACGGGTGATAAGTCGTCATCGTAGATCACTGCAAATGATCTTTCTCAAGGCACAAAACGTTCATTTCCAACCTGTTTCAACACAAACCTTTTCCGATTCAGGATGAAGGCGAAAATGGTGTAATCGTGAGTATTGGCTGCTTTATTCAGACTGTATTCGAACTTCAAACTTTTTGGATCTCCCGAAGTGGATTTTTTCGCAGATCGGAAGTCGAAATAAATGACAGAATCCAGTGTTTTGAACGTGGTGAGATCAAGTTGGACCCCCGTGTTATAGTCACTCTTTCTGTAGCGGTAGTTGATCAAATCATTCAAAATGCGTATTTTGGAGTCTTCTTCATAACTTATTTCAGGATAAAATTGGCCCGCATATTGCAGACGGCAATTGGCCAGTTTTGCTGAGTTATCACCATCGAGGTCGAACGTGTCAAAGGCATACGGGTTGGCGGAGAAAGACTCCACTTTGTCGGATTGTTGAAAGAATATGAAAACATGTTCTGGGGCTTCAACCCCAGGCGTTATCAGATAAGAACCCGAGGCGACCCTTCCGGGGGTGGAGGCATTCATCGATTCTTGCAGAAATTCCTACTCTTTTGGTTTAGTGAAATTTTCAAGAACCATCTTTTTCCCTGCAGCTGTGATCATCAACCTTGGGAGCCACAGTTCACAACAATTCTGGTGGCGGTGTTGTTGTTTTGAAAAATCATTTCTTCGTCATTCTGCAGGGTCACTGAAAATTCAAGCTGCATTGTTGGGAGCAGGTTGTCAGACAGTTCTTCGAAGAACGAATGCCGGTTGAGAGGGATTATTGTCTCAACCCTCAAACCCCCATGTGCAAGAAGCCCGCGCTGCCGAATTCCCAGGTTTATCGCAGCATCTTGCGTCAGTGTCAAGATAACAAAATTGATTTTTCCCCCCGCAGTGGATGAAAAATCTTAAGAATAATCCAGCAACTTTGTGGACGTCAGAGACCTGATAAACCTTTTTGCCCGAAGATGTGACCGCCAGCTCTTTTATAAACGAAAAAGAGCTGTTCACTGGAGCTGACGGGCTCTTCGCAGCGATATTGGCGCCATCTGCGACGGCTTCGCAGGTATAATTCACATTGCGTTGTACCAGTCAAAAACGTTGTCTCTGTCGGTCATCGTGAATTTCAGTCCGTTTTTTTCTTATTTCTGGCGCTCCCCATTGGCCGGAAATGTGAGAGGTGTGTGAAGATCGAGCTTGAGGCAATCAGCTTTTTCGACATACGGCGCTGTCCCGAACATTGTGATATATTTTTTCCAAAAAAAATTTTTAAATTTTATTAGCAAAAATTCGGCTCAGTTTCCACATCGCATTTGCTCCTTCAGACTGTTTTGGGTCGATTTTTTTTCTTTTTCGCTCGCAAAAGCTGCTGAATTTTTGGGCCTCACTTTCTTGCAGCTTCTTTCCCATGTTTTTTTTTTACCCGTTTTTGCGGCCACGGTTTCGACAGTTTTGTTTGCACCTTCTGCGGCGCTTTTCGCCAGCACTTTGCCGATGTTCATGAGGGTGTCTTGAACAACACCCGAACCTTTGTGTTTCAGCCGATAACGCCCCGCACGTTCGTCAAAAAAACTTTTCCCACTCACTTAGATGATTCATTGTCTCTATACAAGGAAAGAACATCATTTTTCAACCTCGCTGACGATGAGGCTCAAAGACACATCGATAACGTTGAGGTCAAGGAGGTTTCCTTCCGAATCCGTGATTCGGGTTCTGATGGAATGTACTTTGTTGCTTCTCAAAGGATGAAATTTTAAACTGAGCGGCTCATCTTCGAAAGGGTAACTTGCTTTAACCTTGATAGTGGAGAAGCTGGAAATGAACTTTCGCGCGATCAAGTCGCAATGAACGTCAACCCAATCAACGTAACTCCTCTCGTTATGTTTCATTTCGGAGAATCTTCGTTTCAAAACCAAGCAAAGCCGCAAACTCTCCCTGGGAAAGATCCAGTTCGTAATCGTCAGTGATTTGAATCATAACTCGAAAAATGGTGGTGTGAAAATATGCCCCTTTTCCTTGTCATTGGGATCCACCAGGCCTGTTTGGGATTGAATACAGTCATTAATGTTGTCATAATTGTATATTCCATCAGGGAAAACCACAGTCTTCAACTCCCCGTCTTTTTTTTCTCCATTTCAGTTCATTGTTGACGAAAGATTCAGCAACTTTGAATCAATAATAGCTGATGGTGATCAATTTGTCCAGCGCTGCTTCGTATTGCTTTGCTTCCCCCAACCCCGGCTGGTCCAAATCGATCGGAGGGTGAAAATAGATTGTGAAATCGTGAGGTTTATGTTTTGTTCCATGTGAGTATTGCTTCCTTGCCCGTTTGCAGTCGAATGAAAGGTCGGAACTCATGGTGTTATATAATTTTCAATATATATATATATATATATATATATATATATATATATATATATATATATATATATATATATAGTACAGTAACGTAGGGAGGGGATGTGTTAGCAACTGATTGCCTTAATTACTTAGGATCACTAGCCTATTCCCGTTTGGATGGCGCTTTATTAGCGATTTCTGAGAAATACAAACAGACAAGGTTAAGTTGGGAACAGAAATCAACACAACTAAGTAATTAAGTGAAACTGTGGGTCAGCCAGGAATCGAACCTCGGTCTCCAGATTACCGGTCGGATGCCTTAACCACTAGGCCATTGTTTGTATTTCTCATAAATCCCTAATGAATCGCCATCCAAACGGGAATAGGCTGGTGATCCTAAGTAATTAAGGCAATCAGTTGCTAATACATCCCCTCCCTACCTTACTGTACTTAATTAATTTCCAAAGGGATTTGGCCGTGCATCGCTGATCGACCGGGGAGTAGTGACGTGATCCTGATTGCAGAAAATGTGTGAAATTGTCTCCTCGGACCTTGCCATCAGAGGGCCACACTGTGTATGTGTTGCACAATAAAAATATATGTTTCCAGTGTGGTTGGTTCAGTGGCCTAGTGGTTAAGGCATCCGACCGGTAATCTGGAGACCCAGGTTCGATTCCTGGCTGAGCCACATTTTCACTTAATTACTTAGTTGTGTTGATTTCTGTTCCCAAATTAACCTTGTCTATATATATATATATAACTTTTTTTTGGAAAGACTTCATCATGCCATGTTTGACGAGAAGTGAAGGCAAAGCCTGGGTGTGGTCCCGAAGTTTTTTTGACGTGTTGCCGGGTTTGATCGAGCCCAACATCACGTAAAGATCATTGATCAACTTTTCAAAGTCGGCCTCCCCCAACCCACTTGCCTCTGTTTCCCACTCTTCATCGGGGAGAACTTCCACATCCTCCATCCCAGCAATGAAGGGTCTGTGCCACAAAACCTCCTCTTCCAAACTTGAAAGAGGGTTTTTTTCGCCACCGCATCCTACCGGGATGTGACGGGTTTGAAGATCTCTTCCCCCTTTTGCCGTCTGAAAGCTTTGTTTATTTTGTTTTCTCTCATTTGTCCACGAACCTGTTTTTCAATTGCTTCAACCTCTACTTCTTCTTCCTTCCGCTGTTTCAATCTTTTTGTCGACATGGTGATTGTTGCTGCGCAACATATAAGCAAAATGAAAATTCCGAATTATGATCCCCCCATGGCGTCCACAAATGGGTATGAGTAGAAACACCCCTGCATGCCGGCCGACGTTTTCAGAATGTTCACTATATTTGCGGGCCCAGCAGTTCTGGAAAAAACAAACGTTCTGTTGCACATGATTTATGAGCTGTTGAGTTACGACAAAATTCATACTTTTTTGAAAAAAACCTGCACCAAGACAAAAATCAAGCGCTTTTGCAGGACTTTGGCGAAAATTTTGACCCAAGTGTTGGTTACCAAGTGATTGAGGCGGAAAGGGATGAAATAATTCCGCTCTAAGAACTTCCCACAGACAACCAGCAAATAGTTGTTTTCGATGATCTCGTTTGCGAAAAAAAAAAAAACAGAACGACAACATCAATTACTTCATGAAAGGTCGGCACAGGACGTGAAGCGTTATCTATCTTTCTCAGAGTTATTTCAAAGTTCCAAAAAACATCCGAGAAAACGGCAGCCTTTCTGCATTTTCAATTTTTATCCACGGGAAAACAAACGAATTGCTGATGAGCTTGGGGTTGCCCTCGAACTTTTGGACCGCGCTAACAACGAAAAATACTCCTTTTTCTACCATGAGAAACCGAAGAAAATGATGAAGAAAAATTTTGATGAAGCAATATAGGCATGGGAAACTAACGGCTAGGCAGACATGAAAAAGGATGACGCTCAAGGCCCGGAAGGGATACAGGGGCACCCGAGCCCGCAAGGCCCGAAAGGCGCCACTGGCCCACAAGGCCCAAAAGGAGACACAGGCCCACAACGCCCGAAAGGTGACGCAGGCCTACAAGGACCAAAAGGGAACACAGGCGCGCAAGGGGCAGCCGGTCCTCAAGGGCAGAAGGGTGACTCGAGAGCACCTGGTCCACAATGCCCTGCTGGCGACGGGTTGGTGATTGATTCTGCTGGGAATTACGATTGCAAAATTTAAAACTTCTCAAGCTTAAAGCCCCAACTTCGGGAGAAAGTAACGCCGCTCTGATTGTTGGGTTATACGAGACCGGGCTCGCGCTTTTGACCGCGGATCTGAAAAATCATGTAAATGAAAAAAAAAAACAAGAACATTATCGGATTTACTTCTGACGGCTCTGACGACTTTCTGAACAAACACTTGGTAAATGTCGGTGAATAATAAAATCATCTCACGAACGACTCGAACAAGTGGAAACCATGCTGCAACCAAGCAATACGTTGATTCAAAAGAAATGTCATTTCTCAAAACAGATGGGTCGAATACAATGCTTGGAAATTCGGATCTCAACAAAATATACTGTGTTATAAATAGTTCATATCCAATTGATGACGATGATTGTACAAATAAACATTATGCTGATTATAGTTTGCCAAGTAAATCCGACCTTTCTGACTTAACAAATTATCTTGCAACAACTGGAGGTATTATTTCTGGGCCAACACAAATGAATAAGAATCGAATAATAGGATTAGGACAAAACCATCAACATCTCATTAAAGAAAACACTTTCAAATACATTATGGATGATGTTTTATGATGGAGTTCTGAATACAGTGTTATTGTGAATGAGGTAAAGGATTGGGAAGGAATTTTTCGCTTTAATAAAAAAAGCCTGTTTTATTAAAGCACAAAAAGATTCAGCTAGTAATTATGGATATCGATTGGGTTTTAATGTTTACCTCTCAATTGATGTAGACCATACATTATGCATTAAACAATTTTTCAGAGATTATAAACTTTAGAACAGAGCACAAGTATCAATAAACGGAACGGGAACTTCCCTTTACAACAAACATACTGAAAAATTTAACTATCAACATGATCAAACGACAGAATACTATTATACCAAAACAATAGTTCAGTTCAAAAAAACTTCTTCTTCTCCGATGTATGTATACTGCACAACACATTTAGACAACGACGGTAGGGATTTGGATACTTATCCGACCGAAGTCAACTATATATGGTTGTTTATGGCGTTGAATGATGTTGATAGCAGTGTATACGGTTATCATAAATCCTATGGACAAATTAATAATACTCTTAAATGCTTGAAAACATTAATATGAACGGTGATAAAATAAAATCCCTACAAACCCAATTTCGTTCCAGCCTATTTCAAAAAACCCCAACACACAACCCGCCTTTTCATCAATGGAATTGAACCACTTCAGATAGTGCCCATGGACTGAACCATTAAAAGCATAACCTGTTATTTTTATTCACAGGGAAACAGAGACTTTCTTATCGCACTGAAAATATTTAATGCTTGAAAAACACATAGTAGACAGACTCTGAATTCGTTACGAAATGAAAGACAAGAATTGGGTGTTCACATGCTCATCCAAAAAACAGCATACTATGAAAAGCTGTACCGCACCTTTCAAAAAAGAAATCTGTTCTGAAACGTTGTGGCGGGTAAGGGTCCGTGGGGGTCCGTGGGTCATTCGTCCATTCAATTTTCAATTCAAATTAAAAATTGAAAATCGGTGTCAATTTTTGATTTTCATTTCTTTTTTTCTCGCGAAATCAATAAACGTGTAGTTGTAAACATTTAACCGTTTTCCCGTTTATAAGGAGCAAAAATAATACTTAAACTTTTATTTTTGTGCAGTTACTATTGAATAGAAAATCAAACAAGCTGTGGCATTTATTTATCAGCAGGAAAACCATTGTCGTAATCTCATTTCAGCTACGGCTACATGAATTTAGAAGAAAGTCTAAAATTGAAAATTGCAATCGATTTTCAATTTTTGTTTTTGTGCCAAGAATTGGTCAATCGTGCGCACTCAGAGTGACAAAAGTATTGAAGAGGGGGTGGGGGAGGGAATGCTTTGCCGCCATTTTGAATGCTGGAAAGGCCCTAAGAGAACTAGCTCTAGGAAGGGATCTGGGAGATTTAAACAGCTTTGAGCAGTCTCTACCACCATCTCCGGCTAAATATGAACGACGTAAGCGTCGAGTAATTAAATATCTTTGTTGTGACGTGCGGAAAACACATTCTGAAGTCAGTTTGTTGTTAAAAGAAACCTATCCTGGTAGGAGAGGCCTTAGTTTGAGGTCAGTTAAAAGGTTTTGTGTTAAGAATGGGATACATGTGCAAAATCGCCTGTCAAATGAAGAACGCAAAGAAGTTGTTGGTTGCGTTGGTGCGCTTGAACTGTTAGTGTTTGTTGTAAAAAATAAAATAAAATAAATAAGATTGTGATATATTTGCTCTTCAGTCTTCGTCGTTTGTGCATATCTTACATGCCTCCAACTTCTCAATTAGCTCCTTTTTTGATGAGGGAGAAGAAAACACTCGAGAAATTCTCGATACTGATAGGTCAGACGCTGCGATGCGAAGCCTAAGATTCTCCGTTGGTTTCCTTTTTCTTGAGCGTTTCAGGCAACAAAATCAGGTAATACGTAAAATTTTATTTAATAATTTATGATGTATCCTATGGCTATTGCATCAGTTTGTCAGGTTAGTATTAACATTTTTCATAAATACCTTGCTTCTCTTAGCAACACACTGACTTCAGAATGTGTTTTCCGCTGAGTTACAGCAAGATCTTTACTTATCATAGGACCAGTACGGCCCGCGCGCTTTTCATTCCAAACTATTGAGAAAATTCCCGCATGAGAGCCGTTCGTTTTATCGCAAGAAGGCGCGCGTTTCTCAAAACTCCCGAAAACGTTTCGAGCCCGAACACTCCTTCAGGTTCACTGCCAAAAATTCAATTTTTAATATTTTTCATTATCTTTTAAGAAAGCACCATATATATAGTTGGCCCAAGACGCTAGTACCAATGCGCTGGAAACGCACTTGAAAAATACTCCTAGGGCCTGTTTTCTGGGGTTTTGAGAAATGCGCGCCAGCGTCGAAAATCCAGTACGGCCCTGTTATGAAAACGTACGGTCCCGAGGAATACGATTTTAGAGGATTTCGTGGCGTTTAACCAGTTTATTTATCAACCAGAAAGCAAATACAAAAAGCACAATACATCAATTTTCTGTGCAAATTTGTCGCTTCATCTTCTACGCCCTTCACAAAGAGTCTAAGGAAGCCATATGAGAAAACATTTACTGCGCTTGGTCCGTAAGCCATGACCTCGAGCCAAATATTTCTCTTTCCCTACCGACCTGACTAGTCAATAGGTACATGGTAATAACGCTTACGTCGTCCATATTTAGCCGGAGATAGTGGTGAAGACTGCTTAAAGCTGTTTAAATCGGCCAGATTCCTTCCTAAAGCTAGTTCTCTTAGGGCCTTTCCAGCGTTCAAAATGGCTGCAAAGCATTCCCTATAGCTTGTTTTATTTTCTATTCAATGGTAACTGCACAAAAATAAAAGTCTAAGTGTTATTTTTGTTCCGTATAAACGTAAAAACGGCTAAATATTAACAACTACGCATTTATTGATTTCGAGAGAAAAAAAGAAAGGAAAATTAAAACTTGACATCGATTTTCAATTTTTAATTTGAATTGAAAATTGAATGGACGAATGACCCTCGCGAAATCAATAAACGCGTATTTTTAAACATTTAACAGTTTTCACGTTTATAAGGAACCAAAATAACACTTAGACTTTTATTTTTGTGCAGTTACCATTGAATAGAAAATCAAACAGGCTATGGCATTTATTTATTAGCAGGAAAACTATTGTCGTAATCTCGTTTCAGCTACGGTTACATGAATTTCCAAGAAAGTCCAAAATTGAAAATTGCGATCAATTTTCAATTTTCGTTTTTGGGCGAAGAATTGATCAATCGTGTGCAGTCAGAGTGACAAAAGAACCCAAGAGGGGGTGGAGGAGGGAATGCTTTGCCGCCATCTTGAATGCTGGAACTAGCTTTAGGAAGGGAAGTGGGAAATTTAGACAGCTTGAGCAGTCTCCACCACTATCCCCGGCTAAATGTGGACGACATAGACGTCGAGTACTATGTACTTATTGACTGAGTCAGGTCGGTACGACAAACTGATGCAATAGCCATAGGATTTATCATAAATTATTAAATAAATTTTCACGTATTATTACCTGATTTTCTTACTTGAAACGCTCGAGGAAAAGAAAACCGACGGAGAATGTTAGACTTCGCATCGCAGCGTCTTACTTATCGGTTTCAAGACTTTCTCGAGTGTTTCCTTCTCCCTCATCAAAAAAGGAACAAATTAAGAAGTTGGATGCATGTAAAGTAGTATAGGGGCTGGGTGGTTAAGCGTATTTTAAATTTTGCGTTAAATCCCAAGGTCAAAGCCAAGGTCAAACCACAAGGTCAAGGTCGAGGTCAAGGTCAAAGGTCAAGGTCAAACCCCAAGGTCAAGGTCATTTCAAATTTTATAAAACTATATATTTCAAAAATTTTTCAAATTTTATAAAACTATATATTTTCAAATTTTATATCAAACTATATATTTTTAATTTTGCTGAATATTTCAATAAGCACCTCAACCCTATGCATGACTTTCTCGGAAAAATCACCAAGCGTGGCAATCTCGGAAAAATAGGGGGAAACCCCCTTGTTAAATGAGTCATCGCTAATTGTTTCAGATCATGAGACGGTCGTATGATTATTTCTAACCAATCAAAAGTCGACCCATAAATTAACCAAAACCAAAAATCTAACCAACTGGTTCAGAATTTGGTTTATTTTTTGGTCAGATATTTTGCCATACAGAGAAAGGATGCCTTCATTAGAAAAACTTACTACTAGTTTTGAGTCCACACGTGCCAAGATTCAAGATTCTATTCTGATCATTGAAGCAAATATGGGTGATAATGAAGAATTCAGTTTTAATATGACAAGAGAAGTTTATAATTTGAGATCCACTGATATTAGTCCCATGGATAATGCTGTCGATCGTTATATCAAAGTCTTGGAGGAGTACAAGAGGGTCTTGAACTATGAGAAACCACGGAGGCGATTAGAAGACAGGATAAGGACAACCAGTGAGATTAAGACAATGAAGGAGGGTTTAAAGAAGACTCGTCAACAGAGGAAATTAGCAAGGGATCAACTATATATTTCAAATTTTATATAAAACTTCATTCTCCTTCTTCACATCTTCTTTCTTTAAACGCACTTTCAAATTTTATATTCTATTTTTATTATATAGATGAAGACACTTAAAGATATATCACTTTATAATAATATGGGAAAAATTGTAGGATCCCGGACCCTTGGAAAAGGTCAAATGAAAAAAATTATAGTAATTGAAGATGACGAAACATGTAATGATGAAATTCATGAATATTTGAAAAATGAAAAAGATTATGAATTTATTAATTGTCCACTTTTTGAGGAAGAAATAGCAAAACAACATGTTACAGATGAACCATGTTGTGATGAGAAAGAAATTATTATGATAGATGACTCAAATGTTTGCAAAAATTGTGGAAGAGTTGATGGTTATGAATATTATCAGGAATGGGTAGATTTCCATAAAAACAAGTACAAATTTAAACGTAAAACCATATATTATCGCGAGTATCATATTAAGAATAAAATTTTAGATTTTATGAAAAAATACAATATATATATATTAATTGTCATGATTTTGTTACTATAGAAAAAAATATTCCAACAAATTGAAACCATTCTGCCAATTATAAATAATAAACGTAAAAGAATGATAAATATTGAATTCATTACAAAAAAAATATTAAACTTGATGGATTATAATGAAGATTTTGAAATAAAAAAGAGTAAGAAAACATTCCAGGAATATGAAAATTATTGGAAACTTATTCTTAATGAAAAAAGAAAGGAAATTGAGGATATTATTAAAAATAGAAAATAATTAAGAAGTAAAGAGTTTGTCGTATTTTTCAGACACTGAAATGATACTTGGACAGAGATCTGAAATTGTTGAATCAATGATAAATAAATCTGAAATTAAGATTTTTTTCATCAAATTCTATTCCTCTGAAGTAATATCTTAATTAGAAAATCCAAAAATACCATATACAATAACATAATGTTTTACTTTATTTGATATATTTGATGTTTTGACTATTAATTTAATCTTTGAAGTTGACTGACTTGTTTTTTCAATAAAAAATATTTTTTTTAAGATAAGAATTTACAATATGTGTCTTTGGAAATGCTCTTTGGATAGGATTTTTTCTTATATGTAAATTTAATGTTTCCATTGAAATTTCAATATTAGCTTGTTCTGGATTATTATTTTCAGTATAAAATTCTATTACGAATGTATACTTTGAAACTTCTAATTGTGATACATTAAACATAAAATCAGATGTAATGTTTTTATTTGGAATTATAAAAGACAATGATTTTTTTATTAATTTTATAAGGACTTTTGTTGAAGTCTTCTAATTGAAGATTATTTGCATTTTGTGTTACAGTTGTTTTTGATATGTCTTCGAGAAGGAATTTAAATGGATTTTCTCAAGTTCCTTCAATTGATAAAATAGCATCGTTTACATATCTTAAATTTGTTGAATCACTATTATTTATTGGTGAGCCAACATTTGTTAGACGTTTATTATCAATATCATAATTACTATCATCAGTTAATTTAAATCCATTTCCATTATCACCTTTATCACCTTTATCTCCTTTTTCACCTCTATCACCTCTATCACCTTTATCACCTTTATCTCCTTTTTCACCTTTATCACCTTTTAAACCTATTGGACCATTATCACCTTTATCACCTTTAGGACCAATTTGACCTCTATCAACTTTATCACCTTTAGGACCAATTGGACCTCTATCACCTTTATCACCTTTAGGACCAATTGGACCTCTATCACCTTTTTCACCTTTATCACCTTTATCACCTTTAGGACCAATTGGACCTCTATCACCTTTTTCACCTTTATCACCTTTAGGACCAATTGGACCTCTATCACCTTTATCACCTTTAGGACCATTATCACCAGTTCTTATATTATCTTGATTTGGCAAGAAGTTGAATATTCCCATATAATATTAGATTAGATATTTCCATAAAAGTTTCTCTTCACTGTTTTCATTGGCTTGTCGACATAACAGAAAGAATATGGTTTTTTTAGTCGCTTCAATATACTTTTGCTTATTGATTCTGAGTTCTTGGGAGATCAAGTTTCTCTCTCTTAATGATGGGAAGTCGTATAGACAGAAGTGGCTACAATTGAGCCTAATAGATTTTGGACATCCATAGAATGACTGCGTTAGGTACAGTACTGAGCAGTTCTTATGTCGTCCTTGAATAAAATAGTTCATAATTTGATCTTGTTTTTTATCCGTTACAAAATCATCGAACACAACTAATCGTTGCAATTCAGTGTCTTGGATTTGTTCAACAGGTAAAATTTCATCTTGACTGCATATTAAAACGGGACAACCGACTTGTTTGCTTATTTTATCCATCTTTTGCTGTAGATACTGATACTTGTCCTGATCCAAGTTCTTAGCGTATAAAAAAATCTGATCATAGTAAACTAAAGGTTCTAAAATTAAATGTAAGAATAACGTAGTCTTTCCGGAACCGCTGTTTCCTGCTAGCAACATTCTAAATGTATCTTTTAGCATATACGGATACAACTGTCTAAGAGACTTGTTTGAATCCTGAAAAATGTCATAATTTGGGATTTCCATATAAAAATAGTTTAGATTAGTCTAATATAATTGTATATGGATATTGAACGAATGAAAAAACGTCTTCAAAGTGGAATTGAAGCTGGAAATAAAACTAGAGAAGTTCGTGAGGTTATCAAAAATTATGAATATGCAAAACAAGATGCATATGATACAGCATCACGATTATTAAAACCTTCTATTGATGCTCAGAAGAGTGTGAAAGAAAGCATAGACAAAAAACAGGATGAAGTTATTGAACAGTTGAAAAAGAATCAAAAAGCATTGACAAGTGCATTTGAAGATCTTATGCTTTTAAACACATTACCTGAATCAAAATCTACGGAAACAACAAAATTACCAATTGATTATAAACCCAAAATGATGTCTGATAGAAAATCACCTTATAAGTCAAATATTGATAAGGGTTTTTCACTTGAGGAGATTAAAAAATTAATGAAATGTAATTTATCTCCTCCATCACAAATACTCGATCAACATATGAATGGAATTATAAATATTGCTGACTATGATCCAAATATTGGTAAGTTAACAAAAGAACTTGGACGTCAAAAAGGAGTACTATCAAAAACCAAAAAGGAGATGGATAATAATGAAGGAAGAATATATGAATTAACACAAGACATCAAACTATTACAAAAGTACCGAAAAAGAATTGATCTTATTGAAGAAGGCTCAAAAACAATTGGTGAAGGTATTAGAAAGAGAAAAAGACAATATGGAACCGGTGTTGTTTATTAAAATGATATTGGTGACTTACTATCACCTCTTCAGTTACTTTACTAGGAGGGTCTATTTTTGCCGGTAATAATCGTACAAGTGTTAGAGATGAGTTTGTGAAGATATTGCACGTATTAAAAAGATTGGGTATTGTTGGAAACGAAGAGCTTAATAAAATAATAACTAAATATCTAATGTAATAGTATATGACAGAAATTTCATTACGATTCAACAGTAAAAACAGAGACAAAATTGGTGTCAGTCAAAGTCATGATTTTACCAAAAGATTTAATACTCCTCTCATATTATCGAATGATATGAAATATGAAATCGCTGTAAAGACTATCAATATGACATACAGTTGGTATAATATCAGACAATCTTATGGGAATAATCAAATTAAATACAGTTACAACAAGGGTTCCAATTGGGAAACAATTACCTTTGTTGATGGCATGTACTCATATGATGATATCAATAGTTACATCCATGAGTATATGAGAAAAAATAAACATTTAGTTGTTTATGATCCTGATGATGCTAAAAAGAAGTAACAGTACAAGTACAATTGCTGTTATTCCAGTGACAGATCTTGTTAGATCTTTACCTTTCACATACAAACCTCGTTTTCTTTCATGGAATCCTGTCTCAACACATACGATCAGTTCAATACATTTTTACGTTACTGATTCTTCCGGAGCTCCAGTTCATTTAAACGGGATAGATTGGTATATTGAGATATTCTTGAGAGGGACGGAATTATAAAACCAAATAGTATATGAAACGATTTGAATATAAAAAATTAAGTGAGGAACAACATGGTGAAGGTGTGCTGACGGACATTATCAAAACTGTTGGAGCAAAAGCAGCTACAACAATTGGTGAATATACTGGTAAAAAAGCTGGTGATAAAATAATTGAACTTTTAAGCAAGAGAAAGACAAAACCTAAACTGACCAAAACTATAAATCCTAAACCTTTAACACAAAATGAAGTGAATGAAAGACTTAGTCAACTTATCTCAGGTGGAAAACTAAGAAAGAAATAACTTTTATCTAACCCATTAATATATGTCAAACTATCGTGACTCAAAATTTATAGAGCGTTATGAAGATATTGTTTTTGAATTGGAAACAGCACTAAATACTGTAGTTGCAAACAATGCTCATCAGAAGAAAACAGGTTATCGATTCGTTGTTGATAACAGTGGAGAAACTACACCATTCGATTGGTTCAATGCTCGATTAAATGTTGATTTCATTGTAATGAAACTTGCAGATGGAGCTGATATTGCCGCAGATGATCGAAACGGTATGGTAAATTCTAGTCTTTCATTAATTAATGTTATTAATGTGAAGATGAATGGTGTTGATGTTTATGAATGTAGAGATGCTAACCAAGCTACAAATATCAAGTCTTTACTTGAATATTCACAAGGTTTTGCTTCCTCTCAAGGAACAAATGAGTTCTTCTATCTTGACACTAACAGACATGCTGAAGACAGAGTAGCTCAAGCTAATTATAACAAAGGATTTGCATCTCGTAAACTACTATTAAATGGTGCTAATGGTACTGTAAATGCAGAAATACCATTAAATAGATACGGATTTTTCAAGAGCTTGTGGAATGAATTTGACACTTGAAAGTGATGCAGCTTTAATTTGGCAAGCTGCAGATAATTGTCGTGTTGTACTTACAAAATTTCAGTTAATTGTTCCTCGCATTATTTTTAATGCTGAAGGTAAAAAACTATATATGGATAAATATCTTGATACGAGAAAATGGACATACATGAGAGAAATGGTTGAGAGAGGAAATTCAACAAGACAACAGACAGCTAATTTCCGTATTTCAACTGGAATAAATAAACCGAGACATGTATTTGTTTTCATAATCAATAATGCAAATGATGAATCTCAGACAGCCAATAAATTTTTGTATAACACATTTTCAGTTGCAAATAATCGAATAATGACGAGTTGTCATCTTGAGGTTGGTAATGGAATTGATTATCCTGAGGTCCACTATAAGCCATCAACTGAACCATTAAGAGTTTACAGAGATGTTTTGAAATATGTTGAAGCAATTAATGAGTTTTCTGATTCTACTCTTTTAAATAGAGGTAATTTTGGTTTCATATTTCCTTTCATTTATTTCGATCTAACGAAACAAAAACAGGATATAAAAGATGGGATGACAAAATTAACTTTCAAATACACTCTGAGTGATGGAACAAACGCAGATTATAGTGTATATGCACTTGTCCTCTATGAACAGGATGTTGAAATGAGAAAGACTGATGGGAAATTAATTCTGAGATCGATGCAAGTTATCTACTCTAATATATATGACTACCGACACTTTCACCGAGCCAGAAAAAAAGTCTTTGAAAAGCATTCAAAGAAAATTCATCTTTAACAATTAGATTATCAAAGGGTTCTGATCCACTTATATTAACAGAGACACAGATTGATGAATTGAATAAAGAATTAGAAATAACTTTATCTGAAACACAAATCAGAGAAAATATATAACGCGGTCCTCTTAGCTTTGATGACTTAGACATGATTGAATTTAACGACAATGGAACTGTCACACTATTGGAAAATCATCCATTCTTTAATACAATTTAAATATTATCCCATCTATCTTTAATACAATATGAAAAAATCATCCATTTTTAATACTCTTCTTTTTATCTTAAATATAATTATAGTTTATCTAATCTATTATTATATGACTACTTATTATCCGCATGGTGTTAAATTGTCACAAGGTCAGAAAGAAAAACAAGCAAGAGCTATAAAAATCAAATTCAGCTATAACATTAAGGTTATCAAATAATGAATTAAATGGTAATGAACAAATGATGTTAACAAAGACACAAATTAAAAGATTAATAAAAGCTCAAAAAATGAAAAAAGGATCAGATATTTCTATATCGAAATCACAAATCAGAAAAGCTGTTGTACATGGTGGTTCTCTTTGGACAAGTCTTTTTTCTCTTGGAACTAGATTACTTCCATATGCTACTACAGCAATTTCAAAAGCAGCTCCAGCATTAGCTACAGGTGCTCTTTCAGCTCTTGGGAGTATGGGAATTAATAAATTATTTGGAAATAAACAAAAAGGAGGTTTTCTCATTCCACAAGAAAAAATCAATCAATTAATAGCATATAAAAATTTATTAACTAAAAAACAAAAAGAGGATATTATAAATGCGAGGCAATCTGGAGGACAACTTGTTATAAATCCAACAAAAACTCAAATTGGAAAAGGTATTGGAACAATATTAGCCTCAATTGGAATTCCCCTTGCTATTGAAGCAATTAAGAAATTAACAGGAAAAGGTTTACATGTTGAAAGAAGTCGTCCTAGACGATCATTGCCTGTTCATATTCCTGATTCAATTGCAATGAATAAAAGTGGTGGAAAACATTTGCAAATGCCGCCACCTGTTGTAGGTACATGGGATAATCCGATTGGTTTTGGAATGAAAAAATAAAAGAACTTCAAAAAAAAAGACCTCAGGAAAAGGACTTCTACTAGGCAAAAACAGCCCTTTCAATTCAATCCCTATACTAGGAACAATACTCTAAGATTCATAAATAAACTATTATCTAACCTTTACTAGATTGGATTAAAAAATTGAAAATTAAACATTTTAGAGGAGTTTATTCAAGAGATAATTTACCTAAAAAAATACAACTTAATGAACGTGGAATTGTAAATCTTGATTCTCAAATTGGTACTGGAACTCATTGGGTTTGTTATAGAAATTTCAAAAATGATAAATACTGTGAATATTTTGATTCATTTGGTTTAATGATGCCAACAGAAGTACAAAAATATATGACTACAAGTAGAAAACAACTCGTATACTCTGGAGATGAAATTCAGGAAAGAGATAGTGTTCTCTGTAGGTATTGGATTTTGTATTATTTATTAGAAAGACAAAAAGGTAAATCAATTTTAATATAATACATAATTCCAAATTCAGTTCAACAGATGCGAGTGTCAATCACAGATTTATCATAAACTACTTTGAAAATATCTAATTCATTTATATATGTCAGATCTAGAAGAAGTTAGAGTAGGTTTAAATTACAATCAGTGGTTAAAAATTCAAAATGCAAATTTTCATAATAAAATAATAATGATTCAATTAACTCCATTTCAAATGCAATGCAACGATGATAAATTATATGTGAGTTCTTCAACAAAAGAATTTATGAAACATAAAATTATGAAAAATAAAGGATGTTACATCAAAATATTTCCATCATGCTACATAAGAAATGAAAATAATAGAACGAAACTATATTACCCAAATTAAAAGCACTTTTCTTTATCTAACATATTATATATATGAAATCCTATTGCATCTGACAAAAGAAAGTCACTGAATGTGTACCAGGAAGTGAAAAATATGAAATGACTAAAAATGGTCGAACTATGCTGAAATGCACTTGTGCTCAATGTGGAATCACAAAAACTAAATTTGTTAAAAGAAATAATTTAAACTAAATAGCCCGTCTGAAGGGGCGGGCATTTTAACAACTGGATTAGATCTAGCGGGAATGGCAATGAAAGATTTTATTTTACCACAAGCATGGAAAGCTGGTAAATATTATGCATCTGAGGCCCTTAGAAATCCCAAACTTCAAAAACAAATAATTGATAAGGGACTTGCCCTCGCAAAACCTGCTATTTCAAAAGTGGGGCAAGAATTACTCACTTCAGCGAGTGTAAAAATTAGACCTAAAAGGAAAGATGGTAAAAAGATGCATAAAACAGATATTAAAGGATTAGATTATGGTTCTGGGATTGATATTCATAAGGCTATTGGAAAATTACCAAAGCCAAAATCAGGTTGGACTCCTGGGAATTATAAATATATGGGACCTTACAATCCACTCGATCAACAGTTGGAGTATGATAAAAATACAGGTGAAGTCACAAAATGGAATGTCAAACCTTACAATAAGGTGGATGAAATAGCAGCTTACCATGATATTTGTTATGATATGGGAAAAAATAAAGGTGATTGTGATAGAACAATGGTAAAATCTCTCGATCAAATACCATATGGTGAGATGCCAAAATGGGGCCAAACAGCTAGATTCTTAATCAACACAAAACAGAAATTAGGTCTCGGTGTTCCAAAAAACGGAAAAAGCCGTCGAGTGAAGAAAACTGGCAAGAAAAATTAGCAGATGAATTGCATAAAACCATAAAACGCAATTTTACTCGGCGGCGTGTGATTGTAAATAAAATTGATGAAATATGTGCTGCTGATCTTGTTGAAATGCAAAAATTCAGCAAATGGAATAAAGGTTATAAATATCTTCTAATGGTTATCGATGTTTTCAGTAAATATGGTTGGATTGTTCCTCTGAAGGATAAAAAGGGTGAAACTGTAACTGAAGCATTTCAAACAATATTCAGAGATAGAAAACCACAATATCTATGGGTTGATAAATGTAAAGAGTTTTACAACACACCCTTTAAGGACCTGCTAGCGAAAAATGGGATACATATTTACTCCACTGAAAATAAAGAAAAGTCCTCTGTGGTTGAAAGATGGAATCGAACAATCAAATCCAAAATGTGGAAACAGTTCGCTGTTCAAGGCAATACACAATACATAGACATATTACCTAAAATATTAAAACAGTACAACAATACAAAACATTCAAGCATAAAGATGACACCCACAGAGGCTCCAAAGAAAAAGAATGAGGGAATAGTGTATTTTAATTTATACGGTGAAATGGAAACATCACAACATAAACCGAAATTCAAAGTAGGTGATAAGGTTCGAATTAGTAAATACAAAAGAAAGACTTTTGATAACGGTTATACACCAAATTGGACCGAAGAATTATTCATAATAGATAAGATCCAATACACTAATCCAATCACATACAAACTAAAAGATCTCAGAGGTGACGATATTGAAGGGAGTTTTTATGAACCTGAATTATTAAAAGCCAAACAGAATGTTTTCCGTATTGATAAAATCATTCGAAGGGATTACAAGAAGAAACAAGCTTTAGTAAAATGGAATGGATATAGTGATGATTTCAATAGTTGGATACCATTCAAGGATTTAAAAGATATGTGAAAAAGAATCTGACGTATATATAATATATGATGAGTATGCAAAAATATTCCTATAGTAATAAAGAATTAAATGTATCAATAGATTGTTATCTTGATGATAAAAATGATATATGGTTCAGAGGTAGAGACATTGCTACTATTCTCAACTATAAAAATCCGCGAAAAGCAATCAGAGATCATGTTATATCTGATGATAAAATCTTGAGAGACCTCACTATAATCACAAATAGCAGGGGGAACAAAACGTTCCCTCAGGTCAATGGCAGGGGGAACAAAACGGTCCCTCAGGTCGAACAATCCTATAAGTGTTTTTTTATAAACGAATCAGGATCTTATTCACTTTTATTATCATCCAAAAAACAAGAAGCTGAAAAATTTAAACATTGGGTTACATCAAAAGTATTACCATCAATCAGAAAACAAGGATATTACAAGCAGTTCAACGACAGAGACAATAATATGCTATTGATTGAAAATGAAAATGATTTGCACACTAAGATTGTATCATTTATCAGAAAAAAATATGAAGATGCTTTAATGATTGCTGGCCTTGGTGAAAATCAAATGAGCTCGAATATGAGAATCAAAAGTTACAACAAAGGATATATGGCTGGACAATGTGATTTGATGTTAATGAATCCAACTAGAAAATACAATGCTTTATGTTTAGAATTCAAAAGTCCAACGGGTTTGTACCAAGTGTCGGAAAAACAAACAAACATGAAACAGTTGTATGAAAGAAATAAATGTAAATACATTATGAGCAATTCTTTTGAAGATTTAATTTATGAAATAACTAAACACATGGAAGAAAACAAATTGTATTTATCACGCAGGAGAAAAAACCCTTAACTTTATCTAACCTATATATAATAATAAGTATATAGGGTAAATTATTACATCTATATTTTTGCTAATTTTTTAGCCAAGAATATTTTATTGTTCCTGGCTATTATAATATCCATAAGCTAAACTATTAATACCATTTTTCAGAATATATCTTTTGTCATCAAAGCATGATAGTGAAACTTTATTTATTTCATAACTTCCTAATTGATGACTTTGACTCCTTATGGTTTTCATAGTGTGATATAACTGTTTATTCTCAAACAGCGTTTGTTTGTAATTTTCATGTTGAATGACATTTTTAATAATATTCTTTTTGATACCCTTGGCAGTTTTACCACCTTTCTGGTTATTTTTTACATAGCTATAAATCTTAGATCTAAAACCAACGAATTCTGTAATAGGGTTTCCAGCAGCCTCATCCTTGAATTTTTCAATTACGTTTTTGTTTGATTTATCGAAAAACTGATTGTTCTCAGGATAGTCGCTGTTGTCAAACATTTTCCTGTCTTTCCAAAAATCTTGATACACATCATCAGCTTCAATTTCATATGTTAAACTATCAGTGTCAGTAAAAAGCAATTTAGCCATATCTCCATATTTCGCTTTGATGTAATTGTAATGAAAATCATTCATCAGAGTTTTTCTTAAATCTAAGATACACATTCCCACATATGCCGGCCTGTTGAGAAAAAGTGTTTCTTTTATCTTGTGAACTGCAACGAGATTTTCATCAAAAATTTTACTGCTTACGAATGTTGGTTTGGATGTTATTTTCAACAACTTTTTTTCACAAGTTATTAGTCTAACATCAACTCTCTTCCGCAGATTCTCCATTGTTTTACCAAAAACTGAATTATTCATTAACTTGAAGAAGTCTTTCTCAAAAGCATTTTTAGCATTAGTTCTTTTTCCTGTATTGAAATCAATATATTGTTTCAACCAAGGAGACTGATTGAATTCAAGTACTCTATGAACTTTTGTAACTTTCAATCCAAGATCCATATACAGTTGAAGATTTCTATAATGAAGAACATACTTCTCCTTATTGTTCAAAGTTGCGATGAGCTTATGAACTAAGCCAGTTGATATATTGAATTTGTGAGCTATCTTTTTACAATAATCAGACAGCATGCTTTCAGTTACTTTAATCTTTTCAGGTCCAAGAGGGTAATCATTATGAAGATCATGTAATTCTTTATTATATTCAAGATCAACTTCAAGTATCAATCCCTTGTTGCTATCTTTTTTGTACTTAGCTAGATCCAACTTATTGATATTCTTTTCAGTCATCAATCTGAATCCTCCTGTTGGTAAATATTGACTCATTGCCCACCCATATAAATTATTTGCATCTAAGTACATGATGTATTTGGATGGCTCATTTTTATCATAATTTTGGATGTATTTGTTATTTGCTTTTCCATATCTGTTTACCACGCATACCCTTTTCAATGAACTGGAACATATCAACATCTGTCATTAACTCCAATTTTATGTCTGTCATTTTTAGCATAGAATCCCAACTCAAACCAGGAGATGTGAAATAGTGACATGGATCCAGTTTGTAATATTCCAAACATGTCTTTCTGAAGTTTTCAAATACATCAGCTAATAGTAGGATATCACTCTTCAAATACAGATCATGATATTCACCAATATTTTTCAATTTGAATTTATTCCAAACGTTTTGAGCATGTTTGTTATCTTCATTTGATATATGTTCATTATTTAATATGCTGTAGAATTCTTTCTGTTTTGGTAATTCTGTATTATCAAATTTCTCAAAGCTGTCCATGTAATCATAAGGATATATACCTTTTTGTTTCATTAGTTTTAATTTTTCATCTTTAAACACTTGAGATGTATATTTAAAAGCTTCATTGGGTAAATTATTAACTAGTTTGTCCAAACTGGAGCTCATAAATTGGAAACTATCAATGAAGGTTAAATTATTACCAAGCATGAAAGCCATATATTTTTCCATATTATTTGGAATCACATTTATATTCATTTGACAATCTTCACCTTTCTTATTTTTGTATATGTGATTTTTGACTATTTCACCAATCTCTTGCATTATGAAATGACTATCATAACCTCTCAAATTATGAAATATAACAGGAATTTCTTCAGTTATTTTGAAATTGAGATTACAATCTTGATGTGCTGAACCTCTATATTTTCCAGTTATGTGACAATGATCTCTGACTCTAACATCAGTTTTATTATATTCTTTCTCACATATATGACATTTGTTAGCTTTTTGAAATTCTTCTTCATTTTCTTTAGTCATTCTTAATGTTTTATTAAACTCCTTGTTTATAATATTTTTACAATATTTAACTTCATCCAACATAGCTTCCATAAATTTATAAACAGCTTTTTCACCTCTAAATGTTTTCAATGGTTTAGTATATTTGTTATTATAACAACAAACAACTTTATAACCAAAACCACAGTCTGTGTGTTTTTGATAAGCTTCAGTGTATGATTTACTATTATCAGGCAGGCACCCAGATACTTTTTCTGTAATTGCTTCAAAATCTGCATATATTACAAATGGCACTGGCAATTGTTTGTGGAAATTATTGAATTTCAATATGTTGTCACCTTTTGTTGGCATTTTTATTGCCTGAGTTCCATTAATCAGTATCCAGTTTTCTTTATGATCTGTTAAGACCCTTTCAGAGCTAAAACACTGCAAACAATGCATGCAAAAGTGTTTTCTTTCATTATGTTTTGTTTTATTGCGCATGAATCTGTTGAAATCTTTAATTAAAACGTAATGTTTGTTTTCATTTTCTGTAATCAATAGAAGATTCAAACAGTCTTCATACTTTTCTTTTGAAACATAAATTGGATATGGTTGTTTGTTTTCATACCCGAAGACATTAATGTTAATGTAATTTTGCTTTTCAATTTTGTTATACTGTTTGGTTGTAACTGGAAATTCAATTCCAGAATAATCTAACTTATTTATAAATTTCTTATCAGATTTTTTAATTCTCTGAGGATCTTTCTCTTGTGGATTCAAGTGTCTGACATGACACCATCTAAAACATTCATTATCATCATTCTTCAAATTAATTAATCCCTTCATATGATGTTGTAATTCAGAAGGTAATTTATTATCTGATGATCCTTTCATTGGCTGATATGTTACAATATTAAGATAATGTTCATCAACCAATCTAATTGACCAGCCTGAACCTTCTGAAATCCAAATTGCAATTTTATTTGAAATATTTTCTTCAGATAATTTTAATGATTCATTAATTTCTAGATCATTTATTATTGTTTGAGCTGGACTGTTAAAATAAGCTGTTTTATAAATTACTTCTTCATTAGAAATTTTTGTGAATGTTACTTTAATCGTTTCAACAAATTTCAATCCTTTCATTAATTTTAATATATTTGTTATACGGTTTGCAACAGCCTTTCTCGTCATTTATAATTGTAAAAGAGGATCTTGATTATTCTTAATACTAATTTCAAATGATTTTGTATAATTCTTTAATGCGTTATCTTTTTTAACTATTTTAATTCTTAAAGCTGGAATTGGTTTTTGAACTATTTTTTTTAGTTCTTGGAGCTGGTATTGGTTTATCCCTAAATTCTATTGGAGGTTGAATAATATTATCTTCATAATCTTTTACCATTTGTTTTACACTTTTACGTGGTGTTGGAATTTGTTTATCCCTAAATTCTATTGGAGGTTGAATTATTTTTTTAGTTCTTGGTGCAGCAATTGGCTTCTGTTTTTTTTTATGTCATCAGCGAGACTCACTAATTGCTTCATCTCATTAACATCCATTTGGCTTAAGCTTGTTAATAATTTCTTGAATATACTATTTCGATTTTCCATCTTATTATTATCATTAGTATATATAATATTTTTTGAAAGTGCGTTTAAATTCTGATCATTTACCATCTGGCGACCTGATTTTTTTTGACTTTGGCTTGATATAATTTGATTGGGCTTTTCCAATGCCCCGGAACTTCCTCTAAGCTCCATGATAATATATAGTAATATTTCTTTAAGTGTCTTTTGCTTTGACCTTGACCTTGGGATTTGACCTTGGCTTTAACCTTGGGATTTAACGCAAAATTTAAAATGTGCTTAAACACCCAACCCCTATACTACTATGTAAGATATGCACAAATGATGAAGACTAACGAGCAAATATATCAGAATTTTATTTATTTATTTATTTATTTACAACCAACACTAACAGTTCAAGGGCACCAACCCAAGCAACAACTTCCTTGCGTTCTTCATTTGACAGGCAATTTTGCACGTGTATCCCGGCATACTTAAAACGAAACCTTTTAACTGGCCTCAAACTAAGGCCTCTCCTATCAGGATACGCTTCGTTTAGCAATAAACGGACTTCAGAGTGTGTTTTCGGCTGAGTCACAACAATGATCTTTAAGCACTCGACGATTACGTCGTCCATATTTAGCCGGTGATACTAGTGAAGACTGCTCAAGCTGTTTAAATTTCCCTCTTCCCTAGGCATGAATAGATTATGCTAGTAAATTCAGGAAACGTTGCTTCACAATATGCCCAGAAATTGCTCTAAAGTTGCTCAAATATCAAAAAGTTAGCACCAAAATTTAGAAAATTTGCATGCTCTCTAGAGTCGTTTTGTTTTAGATAAACACTTAAAACGTGTTTGTTTGTTTGTTTGTTTGTTTGTTGCCATTTAAACATTTTCATTAAATATTCTTACAATCATTGAAAGAGGCCAAAAGCCATTGTTATATGACAAATATAAATACTATGTCGTAATCAATATACTCTTTAAGCTCAACATAACTTCAATAATACGTATTTTCTGGTTAAAGTTTCTAACTAGTCAACCTTGCAAAGTTTGCTTGGATGGGCATCATAATGTTAACTATATATACATCATATCATATACACCATGATATTGTTGACTTTACATATGCTTTAGACAGTGATCAAGTTTACAGCCTTTATCTTATCACTTTAAAGTTTACTGCCTCTTTGCATTGTTGTATCTTATCATGACTGAAGCCTCTAGATAGTCCTCTAAGGCATTGTCTTGTTGATCATTAAATGCATTATTCAGAAGACTGAAGACTGAAGATGCTGAACTTGGTTGAATAAGATTTCGTGGGCGTAATGCAAGTGGTATTTTATTTTCATTTTATTGTATATTCTTAGTTTTAATAAAATCAGTTTTGACAAAACCAGTTTTAATAAAATCCTTCGAAATGAAACGACCTTTTATGGTTTGGATCGGTTTTATATCAATTTGTTGCTCAAAAGTTGCCAAGGGCGGCAAAAGTTGCCCTAGGTTGCTGGTACTACAAAGAGTTGCTCAAAACGCTAAAAGTTGCTCAAACGTTGCCGAGCACAATCTATTTATGCCTACTCTTCCCTTCCTAAAGGGTCCGTGGGTCATTCGTCCATTCAATTTTCAATTCAAATTAAAAATTGAAAATCGATGTGAATTTTTGATTTTCCTTTCTTTTTTACTCGCGAAATCAATAAACGCGTAGTTGTAAACATTTAACCGTTTTCACGCTTATAAGGAACAAAAATAACACTTAGACTTTTATTTTTGTGCAGTTACCATTGAATAGAAAATCAAACAAGCTATGGCATTTAGTTATCAGCAGGAAAACCATTGTCGTAATCTGGTTTCGTCTACGATTCCATGAATTTAGAGGAAAGTCCAATTTTTGTTTTTGTGCGAAGAATTGATCAATCGTTTGCAGTCAGAGTGACAAAAGTACCCAAGAGGGGGTGGGGGAGGGAATGCTATGCCGCCATTTTGAATGCTGGAAAGACCCTAGGAGAGCTGGCTTTAGGGTCCGTGGGTCATTCGTCCATTCAATTTTCAATTCAAATTAAAAATTGAAAATCGATGTCAACTTTTGATTTTCCTTTCTTTTTTTCTCGCGAAATCAATAAACGCGTATTTTTAAACATTGACGACGTGAAAACGGTTAAATGTTTACAACTACACGTTTATTTAAAAAATATTACAGCCCTCAAGGATATTGGAAACGGTTTGCGGCCATCAAAAAGTTGGCCCAAGCCGCAAAAGTTTCGGAAGATGCAGCAAAGAAATGGCTGGTCAAGCAAGAGGTTTGGAGGGTCTTTCTTCCCGCCCCAAAACACATTCCTCGTCCGAAATTTGACGTGTCCACACCCAACAAGGTGCACCAGGCTGACCTTCTTTTCATGCCGCATGACAAACCTCCGCGCGCGCGGAAAGTTTTTAAGTACGAGCTGACTGTTGTTGATGTGGTCTGCCGTCTCAAAGAGGCCGAACCTTTGCCCTCGAAAAATTCTGATGAGGTCGCCCAGGCCTTTCAGAAGATTTACAGGCACGGACGTCTGAAATGGCCTGAAATGCTGCAAGTTGATCCTGGGTATGAGTTCATGGGCTCTGTTACAAGAGAGATGGAAAATCACGGAACAACCATTCGACGGGGGCACTCTGAAATTCACTGCGACCAAGCCATTGTCGAACGTTTCAACCGTACTCTTGCGGAGCGTCTTTTCGAGCATCAGTACGCCGTTGAAATGCTTTTTCCAGAGGGAAAAAGGTCTGTTGCGTGGGTAAAAAGGCTACCTGCTATTGTCCAGCTTTGAACAACCAAGTCACACGGCTGACAGGAAAAAGACCCGCAATTGCCATCAAAGGAAAAAATGTTGCGAAACCATCAATTTCTTATTTGCACCCTGTCGGGGTGAAAGAAAAAAAGTTCCCTCACTTTTTGAATGTTCGCTATCTCTTCCAACCCGGTGAGTTGGAGGTTGGTGTGCAGAGGGCGACGGATCCTGTTTGAACTTACAAAGTTTCAAAATCGAAAGAGTTATGATCAAACCAAATCAACCAGTGCTGTACTGGTTGCTCAACGGGCCCAACCGCAGTTTTGTTCGTGAAGAATTGTTGTTTGTTCCTTCCAATACCGCTCTTCCCCCATCCAGCCCCGGTTAATTTGTTTGTAGAACATGGAGCTCGATCGGCTCTGTATGAATCCCATCCGGCAGCACCCACCTTTTGTCATAAAACGCGCTCAACCCAAGGTTATCCGCCTGTCCCTCATTCGGAAACCTCTGTTTTTCGCCATGTCCTTGTTGCCTTCTAACGCTGACTTGAAACGCTGACATGTTATTTCATTTTGTGTCTTCGACATCCCCTTTGAGTAGAACTTCTTTTCCCCCCCTCCAGTTCCTCGATGAAATAACACTTCGAGCAGAGCGCTATCATCCGCCAGCCAACACACTCGAGTTTGAAAAGGCCTGGTGTGCGGCCGCTCTATCTGTTCCAGGCCAACCATTGTTTTCTTGCGTGCTTCAAACTCGACTCTCTTCTCCGGTTTGACGATGTCTTCCAACTTGTCGGCACTGATTGCTGTCCGTGTCCATCTGAAGCAGTTCAAAATCTCTTCTGTCCAGATACCTGTCTAGAAAGTCGTAATAAAATTCGAGCATTCGCAGCTTTGCAAGTTAATAGACTGCGATTGCGATCTGCAATGGCGTTCAAATGATAATACGGGGTTTTCGGCTTTCCAACTCGTATGTTTCGCCGATTTCCTCCAGATCACTGAAAAACTCGCTTCGGAGGGCCCTGTCAACAACCTTCTCATCTTTCGTGTAGATCACGTTGGTTTGTTGCTCCAGTGCTTTGATGAGCCCTCCGTACGCGCTGTTTCCCAACAGTTCAAACACCTCCGCAAGCAAAGCCTTGCTTTTTTTCTGTTTCCTGTGCGGCGCGCCTCCGTTACTTACTCCACAAACCAGGAGAAAATCTTTCCCGCTTGATAGTCGATTGTTCAGTGAAAAGCAGTAGTCACTACACCGTGATTAACATACCACCGAAGCAAAGGAGCATACACCAGCATCTTTTGCACAGACAATGCTTCCACCAACTTTTTTCCATCCCCACGGTTTCTGCCGGTCGGTTTCAGGTGATCCATTATTTGTTGTGGCACAGCTTCCACCGGCACCTCCTTGTTGATGAAAAACGAGCACATTTCCTCAAACGTCGGGCGCAGGGGCTCTGGAATCTCGATGTCAACTTCATCAAATCCAAACCAGGTTCCCGCTCTAAGCCTTTGTGTGAAGATTGGTGCCGCTCCGGCCGTCCAATCGTCTGTGTAATGGACAACCTTCTCCTTCCCGTAGGGCATTTCTTTGGACATGGTTGACAGATAGAGCGCCTTGGCGTCTTAACCGAGGATTTTTTTGCAAAGACGTGGATTTTCCATTTGATGGGACCTTATTTTCGAGACGCCAGCTTCGTAGTACCATGTGAACACAAGGCTTGGCCCTCCAACGACGGCGTTTCTTAACGTCTCATATGTTTCTCCACAGGGGCTCCAGAGATCGGCGCCTCGCTCAACGGCTCCTCGCAGAAGATAATGCAGACTCACTCCTGGAATGCTGAAGGCGTCTTTCAAAATAACAATTCCCATTTCAATGTAGAAGGCTCGCATTTTTTCCAAAGCTTCCAATCCAGGAGCCTCGTCAAGACTGTTGTAAAAGCGCAGCCAGTTTGCGAAAGTCCTCATGTTTTTTCTTTGAAGATCTGTTGGCAGCTCTCCCATTCTTTCTGTGTGAGCGGATACCTCCTTTCAAACTCGAAAAACACAAAGGATAATCTGGAAGCCCAGGGTGATCACGTTTCCACATCTGTGCATTCACAACTTGTCACTTACTTTTCGTAAATGGTTCCTGGGCCAGTGTTAACTGATGATGTTAAGAAAGCGAAACCCCGTTGTCAGCAAGAACATAACCTTGTTCGCCCTTTTTTCAACTCTAACCTTGTTGGTTGTGTCGGTGAGCCGCTCCAC
>JAEMWC010001310.1:122500-140000 GCA_016490735.1 Pachyseris speciosa
AGAGTTTGGTAAGACCAGTTGAAGCATAACTTGCTTTATTCTGAATACTGATTTTGTCTTTTCCTTCCTCATTCATGTGAAAAAATGGCGAAAAATCAGTCTGTAAGTGTCTTTCTTTGTTTTTTCACTCATTATGTTTTTGTTTAGAGTTAGGTAAGACTAGTTGAAGTATAACTTGCCTTATTCTCATTACTGATGTTGCCTTTTTGTTCCTCATCCATGTAAAAAAAAAAATGGCGAAAAATCAGTCCGTAAGTGTCTTTATTTGATTTTTCACTCATTATGTTTTTGTTAAGAGTAAGGTAAGACTAGTTGAAGTATAACTTCCCTTATTCTAATTGCTGATGTTGTCTTTTCCTTCTTTATCCATCTGAAAAAATGGCGAAAAATTAGCCCGTAAGTGTCTTTCTTTATTTTCTCACTTATGTTTTTGTTTAGAGTTTGGTAAGACCAGTTGAAGTATAACTTGCCTTATTCTCATTACTGATGTTGTCTTTTCCTTCCTCATCCATGTGAAAAAATGGCGAAAAATCAGCCCGTAAGTGCCTTTCTTTGTTTTTTCACTCATTATGTTTTGATTAGTGTTAGGTAAGACCAGTTGAAGCATCATTTGCCCTATTTTGATTACTGATTTTGTCTTTTCCTTCCTCATCCATGTGAAAAAATGGCGAAAAATCAGCCTGTAAGTGTCTTTCTTTGTTTTTTCACTCATTATGTTTTTGTTTAGAGTTTGGTAAGACCAGTTGAAGGATAACTTCCCTTATTCTGAATACTGATTTTGTCTTTTCCTTCCTCATCTATGTGAAAAAATGGCGAAAAATCAGGCCGTAAGTGTCTTTCTTTGTTTTTTCACTCATTTTGTTTTGTTTAGAGTTAGGTAAGACCAGTTGAAGCAATATTTGCCTTATTTTGATTACTGATTTTGTCTTTTTCTTCCTCATCCATGTGAAAAAATGGCGAAAAATCAGCCTGTAAGTGTCTTTCTTTGTTTTTCTACTCATTATATGTTTGTTTAGAGTTTGGTAAGACCAGTTCAAGCATAACTTGCTTTATTCTGAATACTGATTTTGTCTTTTCCTTCCTCATTCATGTGAAAAAATGGCGAAAAATCAGTCTGTAAGTGTCTTTCTTTGTTTTTTCACTCATTATGTTTTTGTTTAGAGTTAGGTAAGACCAGTTGAAGTATAACTTGCCTTATTCTCATTACTGATGTTGCCTTTTTGTTCCTCATCCATGTAAAAAAAAAAATGGCGAAAAATCAGTCCGTAAGTGTCTTTCTTTGATTTTTCACTCATTATGTTTTTGTTAAGAGTAAGGTAAGACTAGTTGAAGTATAACTTCCCTTATACTAATTACTGATGTTGTCTTTTCCTTCTTTATCCATCTAAAAAAATGGCGAAAAATTAGCCCGTAAGTGTCTTTCTTTATTTTTTCACTTATGTTTTTGTTTAGAGTTTGGTAAGACCAGTTGAAGTATAACTTCCCTTATTCTCATTACTGATGTTGTCTTTTCCTTCCTCATCCATGTGAAAAAATGGCGAAAAATCAGCCCGTAAGTGCCTTTCTTTGTTTTTTCACTCATTATGTTTTGTTTAGTGTTAGGTAAGACCAGTTGAAGCATCATTTGCCCTATTTTGATTACTGATTTTGTCTTTTCCTTCCTCATCCATGTGAAAAAATGGCGAAAAATCAGCCTGTAAGTGTCTTTCTTTGTTTTTTCACTCATTATGTTTTTGTTTAGAGTTTGGCAAGACCAGTTGAAGGATAACTTGCCTTATTCTGAATACTGATTTTGTCTTTTCCTTCCTCATTCATGTGAAAAAATGGCGAAAAATCAGGCTGTAAGTGTTATTCTTTGTTTTTTCACTCATTATGTTTTTGTTAAGAGTTAGGTAAGACCAGCTGAAGTATAACTTGCCTTATTCTCATTACTGATGTTGCCTTTTTGTTCCCCATTCATGTGAAAAAATGGCGAAAAATCAGGCCGTAAGTGTCTTTCTTTGTTTTTTCACTCATTATGTTTTTGTTAAGAGTTAGGTAAGACCAGTTGAAGTAAAACTTGCCTTATTCTCATTACTGATGTTGCCTTTTCCTTCCTTATCCATGTGAAAAAATTGCGAAAAATCAGACCGTAAGTGTCTTTCTTTGTTTTTTCACTCATTATGTTTTTGTTAAGAGTTAGGTAAGACCAGTTGAAGTATAACTTGCCTTATTCTCATTACTGATGTTGTCTTTTTCTTCCTCATCCATGTGAAAAAATGACGAAAAATCAGGCCGTAAGTGTCTTTCTTTGTTTTTTCACTCATTATGTTTTGTTTAGTGTTAGGTAAGACCAGTTGAAGTATAACTTGCCTGATTCTCATTACTGATGTTGTCTTTTTCTTCCTCATCCATGTGAAAAAATGACGAAAAATCAGACTGTAAGTGTCTTTCTTTGTTTTATTCACTCATTATGTTTTTGTTTAGAGTTTGGTAAGACCAGTTGAAGTATAACTTCCCTTATTCTTTTTACTGATGTTGTCTTTTACTTCCTCATCCATGTGAAAAAATGGCGAAAAATTAGCCCGTAAGTGTCTTTCTTTGTTTTTTCACTCATTATGGTTTAGTTTAGAGTTTGGTAAGACCAGTTGAAGCATAACTTGCTTTATTCTGAATACTGATTTTGTCTTTTCCTTCCTCGTTCATGTGAAAAAATGGCGAAAAATCAGACTGTAAGTGTCTTTCTTTTTTTTTCACTCATTATGTTTTAGTTTAGAGTTTGGTAACACCAGTTGAAGCATAACTTGCTTTATTCTGAATACTGATTTTGTCTTTTCCTTCCTCATTCATGTGAAAAAATGGCGAAAAATCAGCCTGTAAGTGTCTTTCTTTGTTTTTTCACTCATTATGTTTTAGTTTAGAGTTAGGTAAGACCAGTTGAAGTATAACTTGCCTTATTCTAATTACTGATGTTCTTTTTTCCTTCCTCATCTATGTGAAAAAATGGCGAAAAATCAGGCCGTAAGTGTCTTTCTTTGTTTTTTCACTCATTATGTTTTGTTTAGTGTTAGGTAAGACCAGTTGAAGCATCATTTTCCCTTATTTTGATTACTGATTTTGTCTTTTCCTTCCTCATCCATGTGAAAAAATGGCGAAAAATCAGACTGTAAGTGTGTTTCTTTGTTTTTTCACTCATTATGTTTTTGTTTAGAGTTTGGTAAGACCAGTTGAAGCATAACTTGCTTAATTCTGAATACTGATTTTGTCTTTTCCTTCCTCATTCATGTGAAAAAATGGCCAAAAATCAGGCTGTAAGTGTCTTTCTTTGTTTTTTCACTCATTATGTTTTTATTAAGAGTTAGGTAAGACCAGTTGAAGTATAACTTGCCTTATTCTCATTACTGATGTTGCCTTTTTGTTCCTCATCCATGTGAAAAAATGGCGAAAAATCAGGCCGTAAGTGATTTTCTTTGTTTTTTCACGCATTATGTTTTTGTTAAGAGTTAGGTAAGACCAGTTGAAGTATAACTTGCCTTATTCTCATTACTGATGTTGCCTTTTTGTTCCTCATCCATGTGAAAAAATTGCGAAAAATCAGGCCGTAAGTGTCTTTCTTTGTTTTTTCACTCATGTTTTTGTTAAGAGTTAGGTAAGACCAGTTGAAGTATAACTTCCCTTATTCTCATTACTGATGTTGTCTTTTCCTTGCTCATTCATGTGAAAAAATGGCGAAAAATTAGGCGGTAAGTGTCTTTCTTTATTTTTTCACTCATTATGTTTTTGTTAAGAGTTTGGTAAGACCAGTTGAAGTATAACTTGCCTTGTTCTCATTACTGATATTGTCTTTTCCTTTCTCATCTATGTGAAAAAATGACGAAAAATCAGTCAGTAAGTGTCTTTCTTTGTTTTTTCACTCATGTTTTTGTTAAGAGTTAGGTAAGACCAGTTGAAGTATAACTTGCCTTATTCTCATTACTGATGTTGTCTTTTCCTTCCTCATCCATGTGAAAAAATGGCGAAAAATTAGGCCGTAAGTGTCTTTCTTTGTTTTTTCACTCATAATGTTGTTTAGAGTTTGGTAAGACCAGGTGAAGTATAACTTGCCTTATTCTCATTACTGATATTGTCTTTTCCTTTCTCATCTATGGGAAAAAATGACGAAAAATCAGTCTTTAAGTGTCTTTCTTTGTTTTTTTCACTCATTATGTTTTTGTTAAGAGTTAGGTAAGACCAGTTGAAGGATAACTTCCCTTATTCTGATTACTGATGTTGTCTTTTTCTTCCTCATCTATGTGAAACAATGGCGAAAAATCAGGCCGTAAGTGTCTTTCTTTGTTTTTTCACTCATTATGTTTTTGTTTAGAGTTTTGTAAGACCAGTTGAAGCATATCTTGCCTTATTCTGATTACTGATTTTGTCTTTTCATTCCTCATTCCTGTGAAAAAATGGCGAAAAATTCGCTTGTAAGTGTCTATCTTTGTTTTTTCATTCATTATGTTTTTGTTTAGTGTTAAGGAAGACCAGTTGAAGTATAACTTGCCTTAATCTGATTACTGATGTTGTCTTTTTCTTCCTCATCTATGTGAAAAAATGGCGAAGAATCAGCTTTTTTGTGTCTTTCTTTTAGTTTTTTTATTCATTATGTTTTTGTTAAGGGTTAGGAAAGATCAGTTGAAGTATAACTTGAATGGTTGAACGGTCTTAAAATATTATGAGAAAAAAGGAGACATGTCTGTAGAAGAACTTATGGCATGTTATGCACATTTAAGGGAAGCAAGGGTCTAGAAAAAGTTCATCTTAAATGAAAGGCCATGTACACGGAATTCCAATTTTGCGCTCGTTTGGTTAAGCGCCGTTCTGAATCCTATTCAGATGACTTTGAAATCGCGCTAAATTACCGTTTTTAAGAGCACGCGGCCGCCATCTTGGAACACAGAAATGATATCGAGGCTGTGACGTAGCATTAGACAAGCTGATCTTTGGTAAGCAGAGGATTTCTGTAAAGATTGAGTCAGTTTGACTCAATGTATTGCTGTTTGCTGTAACAACTCTTAAACAAATGCTAAAGGACGGGTTACCTTTCATGTGGTACCTTCGTTTGAAAGAATGAGAAGATTGTTGGTTGCAAAATTAAAAACGTGAGTGTAAATTACCGAAAACCTTGAACTGCTTTCACTGATGCGACCAATTCAACATGTTGCATCAGAGGAATACACGCGCGATCTTCAGTTACGTGAGATTGTTTTCATTCGTATTTGCTGCCTTTATTAAAAATGTGCTTGCTATGGAGTTGCTCGCTTTCCTCTTCTATTTTCTTTCTATAGTGAACGGTTTTCTCCATTTTTTGGACACACGAACTCACAGCACTGGCCGTGCATATTTTGTCAAGAAAGCATACCGGCATACAAAGTCTGTGGCCGTATATTTTGTCGTAATATATAGTTACAAAATAAGTATCTGAATTCACAGCGATAGCCATTTTAATTTTATATACCAGGACTGTACCATGAGGTCATAGCCTGCCTCGTTTGGTGGGGTGCGTAATAATAAATTTAATCAAATGAAGAATTATCCTTGCAGTTGTGAACGCAATTTATGCAATTGCAAAAAGAAGCCTAAAAAAAATTTAGGACTTCAACGAGGTTTGAACCGTGACCTCGCGATACCGGTGCGATGCTATAACCAACTGAGCTACGAAGCCACTGACATTGGGAGCACGTCAATTGTGCGTTCATATGTTTCCGTCAAAGAAATTAGTGTGAATGATATATGAAATGTATCATATATGAACTGCGGAAATGAAATCAAATGAAGAATGATCCTCACAGTTGTGAACGCAATTTATGCAGTTACGAAAAGAAGCCTGAAAAAAAAAAAAAAGGTACAAATTTGAGGACTTCAACGGGGTTTGAACCCGTGACCTCGCGATACCAGTGCGATGCTCTAACAAACTGTTGGGAGCAGGTCAATTGTGGGTTCATATATTCCTGTGAAAGAAATAAGTGTGAATGATATATGAAATAAACCATATATGAACTGCGGAAATGAAATCAAATGAAGATTGATCCTCGCAGTTGTGAACGCAATTTATGTAATTGGAAAAGAAGCCTGAAAAAAAAAATAGAGGACTTCAACGGGGTTTGAACCCGTGACCTCACGATACCGTTGCGATGCTTTAACCAACTGAGCTATGAAGCCAGTGCCGTTGGGAGCAGGTCAATTATGGGTTCATACGTTCTTCTTTTCGCAATTGCATAAACTGCGTTCACAACTGCGAGGTTCATTCTCCATTTCATTTCATTTCCACAGTTCATATATGATTTATTTCACATATCATTCACATTCATTTCTTTTACGGGAATATATGAACCCACAATTGACCTGCTCCCAACGTCAGTGGCTTTATAACTCAGTTGGTTGGAGCATCGTACCGGTATCGCGAGGTCACGGGTTCAAACCCCGTTAAAGTCCTAAATTTTTTTCAGGCTTCTTTTCGCAATTGCATAAATTGCGTTTACAAATGCTAGGATCATTCTTCATTTGATTTCATTTCCGCAGTTCATACATGATTTATTTCATATACTATTCACAATAAATTCAATCGTCCCTTGTTTATTACCTTACAGGCACAGCTTCTCCGAAGACCTGTGAGTGGAAGGAAGCCACCATTTCACAGCTAATTTGATGAAGCTGTCCCTTCCATTTTTAGCTCGCAATACATAAATAATGCCTTTAGTATTTACTCTAGAATTTCCTTCGATTTTCAAAGAAGGGAGCTTTAAGGGACTTAAGTTCCCCTCGGTTTCATTTATTTTTTATAGACAAGAAGGCTCTAGTCAGTGTTGCACATTATTATCCAGGCAAAGAATCATTCCCCTAGGCATCGCATCTTTAAAGCCTGTATTATTATCACTTTCTTCTGGGCATTCATTTTGGATTTCCGAGACAACGCAAGAAGGAATCACACGTCTATTCCCCTTTCGGAGGCTGTTGTACAGTTGTATTTCCTACACCTGAACTGTCGGTAAGCAGCTAATCTCTTGCTTCTGAAAATTTCAGAAATTGATGATTTGATAATCCCAAAAGGTTATAAGCCTTGAGGATTCGAAAGTTTATTCATTTTCATCTTAGTTTCTTGCATGCATTAAGTGAAATTAACCTTGTTTACACTTTTTCAAGTAGAGAAATAAACTTGTGGCACTCGCGGTGATAGGTTTTGACTTCCACAACTACTCTCTCGTGTTTGTACATAGTTAGTCTCGCAATTTACTAATTGCGTATTTGTATGCGAGACCAGGAATACTATGCAGCCTGACTTCAAGTGCCTGAGTTCCATCGGCAACAAATGACTGGAACCAAAACTCGTTCCACGAAATGAACATCCGTTGAACAAGACATTGGAGCAAAGTCCAGACAAAAGTATTCTAACCTGTGCAAAGCAGCGCGCTCTCGGACTGAAATGTTCACAAAATCAAGCGCGTGAAGCATATATCGCTCTTAAAAGTCTCTTAAATAAGCAACAAATTTTTCTCTTGGTTCAGTTGGTACTGTGGTAAAATAGGAATTTATTTGTGAGCATCGCTTAAGTTGATTTATACATCACGAAATTACTCAGTTGTAAACCCTTAACGGCGCATTCTGTGGGGACCTTCTAGTGGATCACTGCACACATGATAAAGTCCGACAAGAGCAGTCCTTAAAAAAATCCGCTAACAAACAGACAAGTTGAAAGGACTCTTGTTCTGTTATGTATCTGTGCAGCGTTCCTGGCTAAATGGAGAGCAATTATCCCAGTACTAATAAAAGTGCGCCTGCACGCCTGGCGAGCATGTTGCGCGAATTTATAATCCCTGCGCGTTCTGTTATTGGAATAGTTGACTTTTTAAAGTTGGTCGCCCAGAACGGCCATCTTCTACCAGCAAATGCTTTCGGTTTCTGTAGACATAACCTGGCAATTGCCGCAGATGCAGGTTTCGTGATCGGCCAAGGCAGGATCGATGGAATGGTAAGCTCGGCTTCGGTTTCTTCTGTTTCTTGTTGACCTTGAGCCATGCTGAAGTCAACTTCTTCTTCTGAGGACGAATCGTTTTGTGGTTCAAACATAAACGGGTGTATTGCAACATTTGAAGAGATATCCAGCTCAAGAATCGAATCGTTCTCACTATCTATATATCACTGTTTAGATCCTCTCAAGCTATCTTCTCCTTGTCTAGTGTTACGTCACAGCCTCGTCTTCATTTGAGAAACAAAGATGGCGGCTCACGGGAAGAAAATATCATTCTTTCCTCGATTACCGGCAAAGAAATTCATGGCAGCTCAGATTAATGTTAGTATCAATTATTTCACCTTATGAACTTTCATTTTTGGTGAAATTTTTCTAAACCCTTGTTTCCCTTTAAGTAAACGTTATAAATATGGGATGCTTCTTCATTCCCAATGTCTTTTCTTACCAATAAATAAGATAACATGAAGCATAACTTGGCGTATACTAATTACTGACTGTATCTATACCTTTTTCTTCCATGCCAAAAATTGGAAAAAATCAGATCATAAGCATCTTTCTAAATGTGGTCTTAAAATAATATGAGAAAAAAGGAAACATTTCTGTGGATGAACTGATGGCAAGCTATACACGGCGTTGACAAAACCAGGATCGGATCGGATCGGATCGGATCGGATCGGATCGGATCACGGATCGGATCGGATCGGATCGGATCGGATCACGGATCACGGATGGGAAAAGAGACATTGGAGAAATGCTGACATATTGTGACATATTGCGTGACATATTGGAGCAAGTGATTTCCCGCCATGGAAAGTGATTTCCCGACATTTAGTCTCCTTCACGGCTGTCGCCATGGACGAAAGCAAGCGGAAGGGACGCATTATTTTATCATTCAGTTATAATTTCTTTTTTTAATATCATCTCACGTGTTTATTTACTTTTTCTATATTTGATATTATTTTAGCAAGGGCAAGAGAAGAGACGAAAAACGAGGTGGGGAGTAACGTTTTTTAGATGTGACGATTAAAGTGTAGTGTACGCGAGCAATTTATTTAGTTAAATCCATGTTGGCTTCTTCTATGAACTCGCTCAGCTCCTTTTAACCTAAATCGCAATTATTACACGCAAAACGACTTAAATTCCACGAGTATATGGAACTCAGTGATGAACAGTTAGAGATCGCACAATAATTTTGGCCGTCTAGTTGTGAAATCATCACGTATTTTTCGTATTGTAATATTATAATAATCTTTACAAACCCCTTGGCTCTTTTAATAATTATATACTATAACCACTGTGACCACAAATATGCTCGTTGATAAATTATATGTCACGCAATATGTCACAATATGTCAGCATTTCTCCAATGTCTCTTTTCCCATCCGTGATCCGTGATCCGATCCGATCCGATCCGATCCGATCCTGGTTTTGTCGACGCCGAGCTATACACATTAAATAATCTTTATAAATATGTGATGATTGTTCTTTACCAACGTCTTTGGGTAGAGATGGATACGATAACATGAAGGATAACTTGGCCTATTGTAATTACTGACTTCGTCCTTCCCTTTCTTTTCCATATGAAAAATGGGGAAAAATCAGGCCGTAATTGTCTTTGTTTTCACTCGGTACATAAATTGCTTTTAAATGAGGTCCTTTAAATTTCTTTCATTACCTAACTATGATTATGATTGACTATGATTATTATTAACAAATTACTGTAGGTTGTCCGAAAATAACACGACAAAAAAGGAAACATTTCTGTGGAAGAACTGATGGCGAGTTATACACATTAAGTAATCGTTAGAGTTAAATAAAACGAAATAAAGTCTAACTATGATTATTCTAATTATTGATTTTGTGTTTTCCTTTCTCTTCCACGTTAAAAAGGGGAAAAAGCAGCAGGTGGGAAGTGTCTTTGTTTTTTCACTCAATGCGCTCCTGTAAATTACTTTTATTTACTAATTTAACGTTACTGAAATGCTCTTATATAATATCAGTCAAAAGAGAAAATTCCTGTGGTGTTGGCAAGTTATCGTTATAAATATTTGATGAATGATCTTTGTCAGAGCCTTTGTTAACAGAAAAATAAGACAAAATGTAGTATAGCTTGGCCTATTCTAATTGTTGCTTTTGTCCATTTGTTCCTCTTCCACGTGAGAAATGGAGAAAAACTAGGCACTAACTGTCTTTGTTTTTTAATTTCTTGTCCATGTGGAAAATGGGGTATAAATTAGATCAAAAATAGAGCTGTAACCAGGATAAGACATATTGAAGTAAAAAGCGTTCTCTGGTTAAAAAGATAAAAACATAAGCTTTCGGCTATCAGTCTATGGCCTTTAACGAATGGAAAAATGTAACGCGCGGTCGGAAATATATAGGAAGAGGGTGCGAAAATTTGATTAACGAAATACAAAAAGAAGTGAGAAAAAACCAAGAAGATAAAAATGTAAATGAGGTCTAATTACAATAAAATAGAGTAGTGCCTAGGCAACGGTTTTGAGTTATTATCCGCGTCGACGATTTTTGGGGTGTGCCAGGATTCTAGTGTTTTTCGAACGCGGTAATTGCCTTTGTCAATGACACAAGCATTATCGAAATCAATGGGGTGATTGTTTTGCCACACATGGTTGGCAACATTGGAGCCCTTTGAATAGTTCTTCAAGTTTCGTTGGTGTTCCTTTTTTCGGGTTTTGAAGCATCTTCCGTTTTCTCCTATGTAGTTCCAAGGACAGTCTTTACAAGGAACTTTGTAAACAACATTGCTTTGAAGATCCGAGGGTTGTCTGAACTTTGGAGACGGGAATTCTTGTTGAAGGGTTTTGAATGGTTTGTTGACAGCACGGATAACATTGTTACGGAGTAATCTCGTACGGGGCTCGGTTAGGCCGCTGATGTAAGGGAGGCATGCAAAACCCTGGTACGTATTCGATGGATCGGCCCGTTTGAAAAACTTAGCAACCAATTCTTCTGGTGGCGGAACTGTAGATGGGGGTGGTTTCTTATTAGGAACCTTAGAAATAACAGCCGATGGTTTCACGTGTTTAAAAACGCTAAGTAGTTTATATTTACAGTGATATATGATAGCAAAAAAAAAATGCCTAAGAAATATTAATAAATAATAATAGTAATAATAATAAAAAAATAAGAATAGTATATGTACAATTTATAATTGTGTCACTGCTTAAAGTTGCCCACACGAAAGATGTCTCTTGACACTACGACAAAAGGAGTTATACTCAGTTAAGTTTCTGATAGCTACAGGGAGCTTATTAAAAGTAGTTGCTGCCGAGTGCTGAAAAGTTCCCGACTCTCTCGGAATAGAAAGGACAGGCGCAATCGAAGATGATCGTATAGCGACTTATGAGTTAGCTTAAGTATATTTAGTTCAATGTTCTTATTCACTGGAAGCCAGTTCAACTTTGCAACGTCCTCCACTCCTGCGAACCTTCTTGTGGCAAATCCAGCGCATGCATTTTGTAGCTTTTGGAGGCGCTTCATTTGAAATGCTGGGAGGGAGTGAAAAACAGAGCATGCATAGTTCACTTTAGAGAGGACCAAGCTCTCTGCCAGGTGTTTCCTCACGTGAAAAGGGGCTAGATTTTTAAGCCTGCGAAGTACTAACAATGTCCCGTATGATGAACTATGCGTCTTCCAGGTCAAGTGCTGGTCCACGTGTACACCCAATAGCTTTGTGCAAGAAATCCGTTTTAGTGGAGTGCCGCCACAAGCGATAGGGAGCTTTCGTTCTTCTAAACTGTGATATCGCGCCATCTGTGGGGTGGAAATAAGCATCCAGTTTGTCTTGGAGGAATTCAAGGCAAGATTGCAACTCTTAGAATAGTCCCTCAGGCTTGTAACTGCTTTATTTATGCGATTTGCTGAAGAATCAAGATCACATGGTTTCGAGTGGATGTAAAACGTCGTATCGTCAGCATACTGATAACAGTCACACTGTAGCTCACTCTGGAGGTCGGCGTGTATTTCTATTCTCAAATTTTCGCACTCTCTTCGTATAATTATATGTCCGTTCGCGCGTTACATTTTTTCCATTCGTTAAAGGCTATAGACTTATAGCCGAAAGCTTATGTTTTTATCTTTTTAACCAGAGAACGCTTTTTACTTCAATATAAATCAGGTGGTGTTTTTGTTTCTTCGCTCATTATATTCGTGGCCTTTAACTGTGCTCGTGTAAATCGCTTTTATGAATTTTCAAGTTGTGACCTCTTTTCTGCGTTTGAGCTTGTGTTTGTGCTTGTGGTATTCCGGTGTTAACCTGTAATGCAACGATGCAATCACAAGCACAAGCACAAAAGAATAGAAATCGTCCCATTCTCCTGTGCTTGTGCTTATGCTTGCGTCATTGCGTCGCACTTGTAAACCGGTATAACACAAGCATAAAACGTGCACATCGCGACTGGGCCAACGCAAGATCGCCTGAAGTCATGCCAAAATGATCACTGTGGGTTCATAGTCTGAATTCGGTAAAAATTGTATGAACTGGTTAAAAAATGACCAAAATGGACATCTTTTGGCAATGTTTAAAAAGCAAAAACATAGCTAAAAACGTTTCGGTCTCTCGACCTTGATCAATTTACAAATGGTAGCTTACAAACGGGATACTTAGATAGATTTTTACAACATGTTGCGTAACAGACTGAGAGCGGATTTACACCAAAAATAAAAGAAGTGATTACGGAACTGGACGAAAAGAAAACAAAAAATGCTACAAAGGTACTAATGAACTACGATAACCTCACAATAGGAAACACCATTATTTAACGGAGCTAGAGAGTGTTAAATTTGATGTAATTGCTAACGCGTAACAGGTTCTTTAAGTTTAGGGGATGAAACCAAACGATTGAAATATTTTCTAATTTGGATTAAATGTGAGAACAAACGGGTAACTTTTCCTGGAATCTCTAATTTTAGGTTTAAGGAATTCTGCTGGATATCCCTGAACGTTCGTCATTAGAGAATTTTGCTTTCAAAAGGAGATTTTAAAGTAAATAATTGAAAGATTTCTATAAATTTCTGGAAGCCTCTTTCGGGTGTCACGCAACGCTCTTTTTGGGGAAAACCCTGTGACTGGAATCTAAGAAAACAGCGGCAAGCAGGCATACATGATAACCACTCTAGTTTGATAGCCTCTGGGAAAGAGGTTGCATTACTAGGCAAAAGTGCAGACTGCAATTAATGCAGCGAGATGGAGCCATGAGCTGGCTCACAGGAGCCTTTGGTTTAGTGTTATCATCATCATCATTATTATTATTATTATTATTATTATTATTATTATTATTATTATTATTATCATTTTTAGTGCTATGAATTGCTTCCTATAGTCTCCTAGAACCGGGACCAATCCTTGGTCCTGAGGTACCAGGGAGGGGTTTTATTTGATGGACAGAAACCTTCTCAGTATGTGCGCCGTTCCTAGGAGGACGACCTTTTGCAGCTTGTTAATGATGCTGGTTCCGGGGATCTTTCCTAAATTCTATTATTATTATTATTATTATTGATATTATTATAATTATTATTATTATTATTATTATTATTTATTTTATTCTATTTTCATTCTTGCCAACTATAGCTACTTTAACTTTTCCCGGTCATTACTAAGTTTTACACAATTGTTTCACTTTTAAAAGTTAAAACGGGATACAGCTTGAGAAAATTATGTATTAACTTCTTTAAAATCCAGTTAATGGCGGATGGTCACATTGGAGTGGCTGGAGAAGTTGCAGTGTGACATGTGGTACAGCAGGGTCACAAACACGCTCACGCTCCTGCTCCAATCCACCTCCTCGAAATGGTGGCGCTTCCTGCACAGGCAGCAATTCTGAATCACGAGCTTGCAACAGAAGGCACTGTCCAAGTAAGATGTTAATATCACACCTTCAATTCGTTTTTTAATCATTAGTTCAACATAGATTTAAAATACGGGGGGAGGGAGGGCTTACATGCACACCTAAATAATAATGATAATTATGATAATAATAATAATAATAATAATAATAATAATAATAATAATAACAGGATTTATTTAAACACGATTAAAAAGTTCAGCGAAGCTGATGTGGTCATGTACAATCAATAAAATTAAGCTTCCTAACTAATCACAGTAAAACTAATATATAAAAAATTCTACGTAGTTACAATTTATGTGGCTTAAAAGTACACTTGAATGACTTTTTAAAAGCGTCAATGTCACAAATAGACTAAAATAAATGATTAACAAGGACACGATATCGACAAGTACAACTGATACGTCAAACTTACCAAAAGGTCTCGCTGGACAGCACGAAAATCACAATATGTTTTAATACCAAACGACAATTTTCAGTTGAACAGACATGTTTCGGTGCAAAAAGATGAGTTTATACAGGGAGCGATTGCAGAATACCCGGCCCACTAAGTATCTTAATTGGAAAACGAGTGCTCCCGCAGTCCCGCAATCCCAGAGTCGATGGATAGTTAAATCTAAGTGAGTAAAACGAGTGTTCCCGCAGTCCCGCAGTACCTGAGTCAATGGATACTTAAATGTAAGAGAGTAAAACGAGTGCTCCCACAGTCCCGCAGTCCCAGAGTTGATGGGTACTTAAATGTAAGTGAGTAAAACGAGTGTTCCCGCAGTCCCGCAGTCCCGCAGTCCCAGAGTCGATGTAACCCTAACCCTAAATTTAATTACTAATTCAACTAATTGGTGTCTATTTTGAAAGACGAGAATAAAAATTCATGTATCTGTTTTTACAATATCGTCTGACTATACGTTTCTCTCTGATAATGGCAAACCATGGACTAGTTAATAAAGTAAAATCTTGGTACATGGATGTTGATTATGAACTAGATGCATTTATCTATTATTTTATCTATACTTCGGGAAACTTGCGTAAGAATCGATGGTTTTAGGGAACATGCATGAACCTTTGTACAGCGATGATAGAGTACTGACTAGTTTGAGATGTAAAGCGATTCCTCACAATGCCTAGCCTTTAATTTATGTTTTCATTTTGGAGAGAGCTGCCTTACCTTCGTTTTTATAACTGCAACTACTTAACCCTTACACTCTCAAGGGGTCTCCCTTCGACGAGTAAACTCGTCTGGCGTTAGACAGGGTAAAATCTATAAAGTCACTCTTGGGAGTGAAAGGGTTAAGCCGCGAGTTAAATTGTTACGGGAATATAACCAGGCCCGTATACTGGTTTTTGCGGCGGGTTAGGAACGTGGTGCGTTTGAGCGTCAAAGGCGTGAATTGAAGAGCGCCGGAGGCGCGAGATTCTAGGGGCTACCCGGGGCATGCTCTCCCGTTAAATTTTGGAGAACTGGGTTATCTGAGATTCCATTTTGTACGTTTTGAAGGCCGTTACATAACAAATCAGACAGTCAAGATCTAACGTAAAAACATCAGTAGTCGAAATGTATTTTGTGCTCAATCTTTGAGCCTGTGTGACAAGTTCAAGCCTCCTTGAATGCTTCTGAGGAAAAAATCTACCACTTCGCACAGATTGATTTCTGTCAGTACCGTAGTGAATGTGCATTAACGCAAGCGAACTGAGAGCCTTCTTTGATGAATGCTGACGATGTTGTAAGTGTGGAGCCGTCTTAGTGCACTTGCGCTACTTTCATATTCGCAGCTGGTGCTGTTTTGAAGGCTGTTACAATAAGTGAATCAGGACACAACGGCTACAGTTACTTTGCGTTTACCTTTTTTGCAATAACTTACTTTCTTTTGAATCCCAGGTATCTAGTAAACGGCCTTTCGCAGAGGGAGGGAGCAATCAATTATTCCCAAACTCACAGTTTTGTAAAAAAGCAGTAACAGCCTCAGTACCTGGCTAGTAAAATCTGGAATTGTAACGCGAAGGCTTGGAATTATAGTTACACGCAAATCGGTTAACGATAAGCGGACCCCAATTAACATCCAGAATTTGGAAAACATCATCGTTAATTGTATAATCGTCAAAATCAATAATCCTACTTAAATGGCCAGCAAAAGAATTTGAATCCTTGGGAATCCACTTCAACTTTAACGAAATTCCAAAACTGACACAAACGTGAAAAATACAAAGCGCTAAATCTTGAAGCTCTGTAACCTTACTCCCCGAATGAACAACTCTAACAACATTCGTGTTATCGGTAAACCACGCAACCTGTTTACCTTAAAGACTCGGGGCAAAACTAATCAAAGTTCTTCATTTCATCAAAAGGAGAGCAATTTTGGGGAAAACTATTGCCCTCACTCTGAATGAAGGATCCACATGTGTGAACAGACGCATCAGATTAAACTAACTTAGCCGGTTGTGACAAAGACAGCCAAGGGCAACGGCAATTGAGAGAGTCGACATTACGACTCCAAAACACTAATTCTTTACAAGCGTTATCCTACTATTCAACAGAAGAATTTCATGACAACTTCGAATTTACTACAGCATACAATGATCTAGCTATGATTCTCGTCAGACCACCTACGCAAGGCGTTAATTATATAATCTGGCCTACAACAGCTGCCAAATCCCTCTTGTTTTCAAACCTAGAATCTCCCTTGAGGACGGCATCAGGGCCAGAATCAAGGCCTTTAACTCTGAAATTCTCTGTTCGGTAACAGAAATAAAGCCTTGCCTAATATACAAAACAGTACCCAACAAGGTAATAATATGAACTGGCTCCCAAATGCTCATTAACAACAAAACCAAACCTTAACAAGTCAGTATGAACAATCAAACTATAAATCTTAGCTTTCATTTTGCTAGCACCACCCCCTAAACCATCATCGAGAAAAATCACCATAGGTATGCCCTTACACCTTCATGAGGTAATAACACGACTTAACAACTTAGTAAACAAATAAGGAGCGGACGACAAATCAATGAAAAGGTTATACAACGAACTGAAAATATTTCAATACTCCACCACCAAAATCCCAGGCAAACGTCAAAACCTTTCTGTGATCGGGTAAAGTCTCAACATGGTGATAACCCGACTTAAGATCAAACGAGAACAAATAGAATTCTTTAGATATAACCTTGAGATCCACTTTAAGGTCTCTGCACCTAAATTTCTGTTCGAAGATATACAAATTAACGTTTCTCAAATCTAAAATCAACCTTTTCTTGCCTGAAGACTGAATAGAAACTGAAAGCGGATCGAGAACCTCTACACATTTGTTCCTAAGAAGATCAGAAATCGCCTCGGAAACAAACTCTCTCTCCTTCGGTGCTGAACCATTGTTAGAACAAATGAATAAAGGGGATTAGTTTCTAAAGAAACTGTGGTGCTGCGTCGGTGGGGAGTGAAACACGAAAATTTGGTTTATCAACGGAGTTGATAATGTAAATTGACCACCGTACAGGGATTCGATTAGCTGACGTTTCGAGCGTTAGCCCTTCGTCGGAGCGAATCGAGGAATTGTGGGTTGTGTATGGTTTATATCCAGAAAATGGAGCCACGCTATTGGTGGTAACATGGTAACGTGAAAAACAGGAATAAATTAATTGAATGAAAAGCGCTCGTTGATAC
>JAEMWC010001310.1:145000-177500 GCA_016490735.1 Pachyseris speciosa
TCCACCTACATCACTATTCCCTGATGGATTTGCAACATCGTAATGATCATTAAAGTCACCCAGCATAACAATAATGTATTGTTTGGGAAGTTGACGAATTTTGTCAAGAACCAGTTGAAAGTGCTCGAAGAAATTATCAAGGGAAACACTATCATTGTCAGGCGACCTGTAACAAACCCCACAGAGGATATCAAGGTGTTTAATGCGGAATTCAATCCAAAGAAATTCAATGGCCGCAAGTTCCAAATCTAGTCTACGCTTGACCACAAGAGAGTTAGTCGTGAAAAATGCAACACCGCCACCCATTCTCTGGTGCCTGTCAAGCCGGATAATAGGGTTGTATCCTGGAATTTGTAAACAATCACTGGACACTCGATCGTTGAGCCATGTTTCGGTAACTGCAAAAACATCAAACCCATTTTCCTTCACCAGTTCAGAAATTTCATCAAACTTATCATCCCTGTTCAAACTTCTAGCATTTAAATGTCCGAACTTGAAAAAGGGTCCTGGATTTAGTTCAACATCATTTGACAAAACAATTCTCAAAACAATACAAAGAGTAATCGATAAAAAAATTAAAGCGGTGTCCGCGCGGTTCAAAGAATAAGCAAACTTAAAACAGCGTATCCGAAAATAATTAAAAAGCCCAATAGCCGCTCTGTATGCCTCCAAACTAACCTCCATTATCGTAAATTACAAGGAAATAAGACCTTACCTCCGGCTGCATGCTAAAATAAAAACACAAACAAACACTAATACAAAAGAAAAGATAAGTAAAAACAATATACAAATAGATAGAAGCGAAATAGCAAATAATTACAAGCAGTCTGATAATCCTAGAAAAGACACAAACCGGCACCAGGGCAATTCTCATTGTCGATTATAAATTAGACATACAAATTCAGTTTACAAAAGTTCATATTTTGTGAAGTCAAATTGATTAGCAACTTGAAATCTTCTACCATCTGATTTCCGTTTCACAAATACCTTGCCATCCACAGTCCAGGAGGTATCTACATTAGTACATGTTACTCTAGCTGTGTACGATAATTTCTGATTGATTTTAGTTAAATCTTCATTGATATAAAAGCCCGAGCCCCTAAGATTCTTTCTGTTACGTAAAATTACAAGTTTATCTTTGTGGGTTTTCAATCTAACGATGATGCCTCTGTTCATTCCCTCCTCTTTCTTACCTACTCGGTGAGCTCTGTCAACAATATCATCGTTCACGTCCAAACCGATTTTCTCCCTGCATAGATTCACAAACTTCTCTGCACAATTTTCTTCGTTTTCTTCGACAAAACCCGTAACCCTCACATTTTGACGACGGGAAAACTGTTCGTTGTCGTTTGCCTTCGCGGCCACCTTATCCATAGTGTCTTCCAAGGTTTTAACTTTCCCCTGTAGGACAGCAATTTCAGCTTTCAACTCTTTTAAAATACTCTCCATAGCTTGACCCACAGCTTCTTTAACAGCCTTTGCAATGATATCCTTAAAGTCCTGGGAGGTCAAGTAACTCTTCATTGCTGCAGCGACTTCCACTTTCATGTCCGCGTTCGTCATGGCCTCATTCAAACCAGCAAATTTTAAACCGTCAGTTCACCGGACAAATCACGTTTAAAACATTTTAAAACGTTGCCCAAGTGCCAATCCGTGCCTTCAGAAGACTATGTACATCGAGAGAAGCTACTAATCAAGTAAAATTACAGAGATTTAGAGAAAAAAATCAGAGAAGTATACAAGACACGTGTGGACGCCTGAGCGGGTGTTTGATTATTATTATTATTATTATTATTATTATTATTGTTATTATTATTAGTAAAACAAAATTTTTAATGTGTGACGCTACAAACACATCAACTTAGTACATGTCTTTCATGTCGGTAAACAAATAGCGTGCATGGCAGGCGTAGAAAGGGAGGGGGAGGGAAAAGCGAGAGGGAACGCCTGCCCTAAGAACCCAGGTTTTTGCATTACACCCACCGATTTTTCTGGTAATCCGATTTCGTCTTCTGTCAATTAATTGTCAACATGTTTACTAATAAGAACGTAGGGCTCGCGACTTGCGGGCTTCAAGAAAAAAATATATAACACTCCCAATTTGAACTTCTACTGAACGTATGAAAACAATTTCACGCTCTCCTAAATACTCGAAATTCGTACATTAATAAAAACACTTTTGCTGAATGTAAGCAACGTTTCACAGGTAAAAATGCGAAACACGATTTATTGCATATTCGGCGTCTTAGAAGAAGTGTCAACAGCCCGGGTGTCTAGAAAACGAAGACCGAAGACCCCTAGAAAACGAAGACCTAAAAAACGAAGACCCTCTAGAAAACGCACGATATTAGGATGATGCAAGTCGTTAAGGAGTTTAACTTCCTTGTAAAAAAGCTTCTTCTCCTCTTGATCAAGGCCTTGTAGCATTTTCTTGTCAACAACAGTTTGACATGTCGTCTCTCCTGTACCTTTGTACACGCTAGTGTACACATCTCCAAAAGAACCTTGTCCTATTCTCTGCTTAACAGCAACTCACTGCATTTAAAGCGTGGGACGTCTTTACAAATTTCAATCCCAGGTGACCCTTTTCGAAACAGCTGAGGAAGCTTAAAGCCGCGAAACATGGACATAGCTGGAATCTTTCGATCGCTCTAAAACACAATTTTCGCGCCAAAATTTTACATTTGTCTCACGTGCGATCGCCGACCTTCGACCTCAAGGCAAGCCATCGTTCTGTCACGTCACCATTGTATCTAAACACAGTCTAAGACATCTAAGTTTCGCAATGAGCTTCAGTAACACAAAACTGTTTAACGCAGATTTCTGAGCTACACTCCCTCGCCAGATGTTTGAATCTTTTCACTTACATCATGCGAGACATTCAAATCAAGATAAAAAATGTATTCGAATAAAACGTTCTTTCATTGTTCACTTCCGTCACGCAATATTAGGTCAAATAAGATCTGTATTCGAGTCGCTTGATTTGATTTAAAGTTGGGGATTAGATATAGGGGAATCCTTGTTTACAATATTTGCCTCATTAGCATGAACAATTCAGTTTCTGATGGAGCTATAAATAAATCAGTTCTGAATATTGAAAGGTCATAGTATGAATAACTCTGCCAATGAATACGAGCCACATGTATTGAATACTTTTTGTGCAACGCGGGTTTAAAAACTCAAAATTTTGCAAGGAATGTATGACCTCATTAGTGCTTTTGCCACCCAGAAATTTTGCAGTTTTTGGAAGACAATATCTCCTTGAATACTACACCTAAACAGCTAAAAATTTCACAATGTATTAAATTTCACTAGCTCTTTAGCTATCTGGGGCGCTTTAAATACCATTTACACGTTCCATCCGGGTGGGAATTTTACGTGTAAATATTCAGTGTTGCTGCTTGTCCAAACAAAAAATGGACAAATCACAAAATGTACTAGTATCAATTGGAAAGCTCAAAAAGAAAAGAAAAAGTGCATTGATTAAGTCGAAGGCCTATAATTTTTGAAACGTTCCAAATGGAGTGGTACGTACCATTTCATTTTCCAACCAGAATTTCCGGGTTTACCGTGTAAATGGTAAGGACCCCTGGAGTCAAATCACATCTAACATGTTTCCTTCTGCAAGCAAAGCCGTATGCAAATGAGCAAAAATGTAAACAATGACGTAAGCATGAATCCCCCTATATTCGGGCTATGGAACTTCGCAAAACAAAACAAAGCAAAGTCGACCCACCAGGAGCCGAAGGCAGTGACGAATAAAGCTCAACACGGCGCGCAACGCTGGAAGTAATTGCGCCGAATGTTTTGGTGTTCGTTTCTTGAGGGTCTTATTTTTTGTAACAGCCTGGCACGACTTCCATAAAATTTATCGTTTATCAGGTTGTTTCCACACTACATGACCGAACAAAATGTTGTGACATCGATCTTTCGCCTCAAGGATAGAACTTCCAGGGGGTCGTCGTTTTCTAGGGGTCTTCGTTTTCTAGGTCTTCGTTTTCTAGGGGGTCTTCGTTTTCTAGGGGGTCTTCGTTTTCTAGGGGTCTTCGGTCTTCGTTTTCTAGACACCCTCAACAGCCCCGCACCTAAACATAACTTGTTTTCTTCACTTACATAAGGACTAAGAAAATAATTCGAACTTCTTCAAACGGATAAAACGGCCAAGTTTGTAAATTAAATAAAACTAAGAACGCCAAACACGTATCCGAGCAGGAAAAAGCAAGCGATGATTCTCTTGCTTCAAGCGCGAAGTTCAAAATTAATCACTTGCAGTTGCATACATAATTTTGTATTCGCATCTGCGAATTTCATCGTTAGATCAATCTGACAAGTCAGTAGCAGGACGGCTGATTCTTGTTCTTATTTCAACAAAACCTCACTCATACTGGCGGGATTTAAATCTCTCAAAGCACTTGTAAACACGTCTGCGTCCGCCGCTATTTTGGCTATTTCTGTTGAAACTTGCATTTATAAATTACTTATTGTGAATGATATGTGAAATGAATCATATATGAACTGCGGAAATGAAATCAAATGAAGAATGATCCTCGCAGTTGTGAACGCAATTTATGCAATTGCGAAAAGAAGCCTGAAAAAAAAAAATTCAGGACTTCAACGGGGTTTGAACCCGTGACCTCGCGATTACCGGTGCGATGCTCTAACCAACTGAGCTATGAAGCCACTGACGTTGGGAGCAGGTCAATTGTGGGTTCACATGTTCCCGTGAAAGAAATGAGTGTGAATGATATATGAAATGAATCATATATGAACTGCGGAAATGAAATCAAATGAAGAATGATCCTCGCAGTTGTGAACGCAATTTATGCAATTGCGAAAAGAAGCCGGAAAAAAAAAATTCAGGACTTCAACGAGGTTTGAACCCGTGACCTCGCGATTACCGGTGCGATGCTCTAACCAACTGAGCTATGAAGCCACTGACGTTGGGAGCAGGTCAATTGTGGGTTCACATGTTCCCGTGAAAGAAATGAGTGTGAATGATATATGAAATGAATCATATATGAACTGCGGAAATGAAATCAAATGAAGAATAATCCTCGCAGTTGTGAACACAATTTATGCAATTGCGAAAAGAAGCCTGAAAAAAACATGGAAAATGTGAACCCACAATTGACCTGCTCCCAACGTCAGTGGCTTCATAGCTCAGTTGGTTAGAGCATCGCACTGGTAATCGCGAGGTCACGGGTTCAAACCCCGTTGAAGTCCTGAATTTTTTTCAGGCTTCTTTTCGCAATTGCATAAATTGCGTTCACAACTGCGAGGATCATTCTTTATTTGAAATTACTTATTGTTTCTCAGTTATCGGAATTTTGCGGCCGCCAGCAGCCACAGAAATGAACGAAGGCAGGCGTTCCCTCTCTGTTCTCCCCAATCCCCTCTCCCTTTTTCTCTCCCTTCCCCCTCCCTTTTGTACGCCTGCCACGCAGGCTACTAAACATAATGTTTGTACTATCAAAGTTCTTTAAAAATTCGTTCACATGAATGTATTTTGACGTTAATGAACCTGATACCTGCGTTATTGAAAGTATATTTTCTGCTAATGACCATGCAGCAGAACTGTAATATATCAAACAACTACAGCTGTAATGGAAATGCGAAAAAGACTCCTACTTTTTCCTAAAATACACTACATTATGTCAGTTGGCATTTGTCACTTTTCGTGACATGAATTCCAGGGTTTTAAACTAGCGCTCACCCACTCTCCAATGTTAGTGTCAAAATCGTAGGTTACTTGCCCGGTTTGGCGAGTGAAATTTTCATGCTACTCTCGACTCTCGACAATTACGTAAACTCTTGTTTCCTGTCCTTTATTTCATTTGGTGAAATAAAGTGAAAATGGAGTAAATCTGAATGTCATTCGCACAGATGGCGAGTCGGCTCCCAAATCCTGGAATTCAGTTGTGATCACTGGCGTAGTGTGCGGGAAAGTTGTCAACTGACTAGAACTTTAACTGCAATGAGCTACACTACACTGGCCTTGCAGCCAATTTACAAACAATAGATTATAGTGGTTTTTTTTCAGTGCACCAAACCGCGGCTTTAAATTAGGAACTAAACAAAACCCTACAAAGCATATTGTGACAGAAAATATAAAAGGTAAAACTTTTCTACTTTGAAAGGTTAGGTGAGTTCTGTAAACAAAGTAAGAAAGCCAATTTGCACTGTCGATAGCACTTTCGCAGACAAACTCCAGTCTCTTTTGGATATCGGGTCCTTTTACAATGCAGTTGACCATTTTGTCACTGACAGTGCACATGGTGAACCTAACAATCTTATTGATCCTAATGATTCATTTTAGAGGAGAAATTGCCACTGACGTCCTTTTTAGGCATAATGATTATTATTGTTATTATTGTTATTAGTTGACGGTGGTTGGAGTGACTGGAGCCAGTGGAGTCTCTGCACTAAGACAGACAGTGGCTTACAAACAAGGACTAGAGAATGTGTGAATCCAAAACCTCAGTATGGCGGGAAAAATTGCAATGGAAACAGAGCGGCTGTAAGAGAGTGTAGAAATACTTCAAGCTGCCACGAAGGTATAAATTTTAAGAGAAGTCAATCTCTTGAAAGTTATTTAGTTTTATTAACTGAGTTGATTATAGTGTAAATTGGCAACTTGACTTTTCGTGCGCTAACCCTTCGTCATTTGTTGAAAGTTATAACAATTTTTAAGACTTATTTGTTCTCTTTTCAAAGGCACTGAGTGAGTGCCTTCAGAGCGTGATATCCTCAAGAAATTCTCTTGTTTTGCGCACAAAAAGATAAATCAAATATTATGGGCTTATATGTTAAGGGCATGTAGTGCTTCCAGGAACATCGGAACACGGAACACTGGAACACCGGAACATCACGGAACATTTCGGAACACCAAAAAACTTGGAACACCCCCCCCCCACCTCCCCCCCCCCCCAAAAAAGGGAACACCACCTTAAAACCGGAACACCCAACTAGAAAACTCGGATCACTTTGCAAAATACCAAGAAAAGCGCAATATCTCTAAAACCAGGTCGCGCAAATATGTTACCGTTTTAAAATTTAAATATATCACGCGCGCATGAGCTTTTCTAAACTACATCCACTGATTGCACATAAAATAATTTGATTTCACCTTCACAATCTCGAAAGAATTTACAAGCGCCACACAGTCACAAAGTTTTTACCGGCTTCCTCTAATCTATCCTCTCTCAGCTTCTCTCGCAGGAACTAATACCAAGTATAATTCTAGAAATAGCTATTTCTGAAGCAGCATATAGATATATTTTCCTTTTGCTTTGAAGTGTTAAAAATGCAAGATGGTCATTAATATAAGAAATTCAGTCATCTTCCAGCTTTAAAGGATTACGAAAATGGAAAACTCATTTTGCTTTAAAACGCGTTAACACTTTGAAATGTACAATAAAAAAGATAGTAAGAAATGTACAATTGAAAAGATAGTAATAAACATTAAGATTAATTAACAGGCGTATTATCTGACAACTTCATAAAACCGAGAAGGAACTTAGGGTTGTGTCTGCTATCTCTACACTTCTTCTCACCGAATAAAAGTTTGTCAAGGATGCAGAGAACCACTTCAGTCATCATTAGGAACAGTTACAGACGCAACATTTGATTTTTATGTGGCCAGAAAGGAGCGGCGAACTTACAAAGACCCTCTGAACGGGACAGTTATGCGCGCCCGCTCGGGAATCGGATGCACATTAGGGCCGTTTATACGAGAGAAAATTAGCTGTGGCTTACTCTGGCCACGGCTTACACAAGACGCGAACACTCCGTATAAATGGTACAAAATCTACGTTCACGGCTTTCTCAAGCTGCGGCTTATCCTGGCCGAGGAGTTTTTACTCGTATAAATGGTTCCTTTCGCGGCTTATTTTCTCTCGTATAAACGGCCCTATTATCATCTTCGGGCTGCGTGCATTCAAACAGCTGAGCCGTCATTTGTGCCGTGTTCGCTGGTCTTCCCCGACAGATTGCCTCACACAGAGTGCCACAAAAACTACATTACAAAAGAGTTCGGTCTGAGAGCCTGTTAGACTTTTTGTTCATGTTTCTGTGCTTTGTTTAACCAGTTTACATAGCTGTTGAAGTTCAATTTTATAACTGCTTCCGTTTTATTATTCTTTGTTTTAGATATGTTTTGGATGGTAAGAAGTTAAAAAATGAAAAATAAAAGTTAACTAAAGATAAAAATGAATCCCACCATAACCTGAAAATATTTTCGTGTAACGCTTGTACGCTGTAATTAATTTGCTTGACACAGAAACTTTTTTGTATAGTCATCTTGGGATAAACCCATGATTTTAAAGTAGTTTCCTCTTTCTACGATAGCAGGAGCCCATTACTGACGACAGTGCTTGACGTTTAAGTTGTATAGAAAAGATGTTTAAGTTGCCAAGAGAGGGTTGTTTCATTAAAGAAACCAACAAAAGGTAGAGCAATTGTATTGTAATTGAAAGTCTTGTGTCTTGGATCTTTTAAAATTTTCCTATTCATGGTTCTTATTTTCATATTACTTCGCGTCCTCTTTCCTTTTTATTTTTATTTATTACTATTATTATTATTATTATTATTATTATTATTTAGATTTTGCACTTTTCCTGGCATTTTGGGAGGTGTTCTGAATTTTCTGGTTGGGTGTTCCGGGTTTTTTTTTTTAAGGGAAGGGGGGGGGGTATTTCTGGTTTTTTTTTTTTTTTTGGGGGGGGGGGGGGGGTGTTCCAGAATGCTCCGGGATGTTCCGGTGTTCCGGTGTTCCGGTGTTCCTGGAAGTACTACATGCCTATGTTAAGTTTAACTCCATTCGGGGTGGGCTTGTTTTAGACTTGTGCCATCGACAAATTTGCTGATTATTCCACTCCAGAAGTTCGAGGTCCTAATAGAACGCATTTAGCGTCTATCCCAATCACTCCAATTCCTTTGCCCTTTTCTTTTTTTAATTTTCTGAGACTGAATTTAAAAAGTAGCCATTTACAGTGCCTATACAACCCCACAAGGTGTTTTTGGCTTACATTTACTACTTTTAAGTACCTGAGAAACATACTGCAAAAACTATTGCTTTTGGAGGTTAAAACCTCGGTTTTTGTTTTTTCGGGAAAATGAAAACTAGGGTCCTTACCATTTACACGGAAATCCCGGGAATTCTTGTTGGGAAATTAAATGGTACACACCATTCTATTTGGAACATTTCAGAAATTACAGGCCATCGGCTTAATCAAGCACTTTTTCTTTTCTTTATGAGCTTTGCAATTGATACAAGTACATTTTGTGATTTGTCCATTTTGCGTTTGCACAAACTGCAGCACTGCACATTTTCACCTAAAATTTCCACCCGGATGGTTTGGGTAAATGGTAAGCGCCCCTAGTCTCCCTCGCAGCCGTTTTTAGTATCGTCACGCAACGCTCCTTTGTAGGAGGAGCGTTGCGTGACGATAAAAACGTTGCGTGACGATAAAAACGGTTGCGAGGGAGACTAATGAAAACATAGCCGCAGTATAATTCTATGACAATATTGATGAAGTATGCAGTTGATTTTTATTCCGCGGGCTTATCATATTGCGGGCTCAGAAAAGTGACGCTTCGGTTACGCTCTGGGAATTGCTCTGGGAGACGTTCTTTGTCGGTTTTGTGACACGTTGTTGTTATTAAAGGCGTTTGCTGAGTTTTACCTGGTCTTTCAAGCTTTGAGGATGACCGCATGGTGTCAAAAGTGAAGTCGAGAGCTGGAGTTAAGCCTCGTGTGTGGAATATTTTGTCCCGTTCATCGGTTCATTGCTGTTCGCGTAACCCTTTGCAGCTGTCAAAAGGAAATTCGTCGCAGAACTGGAAACGATTTGAGCAATAGTGGACAAATTATGAACTGGTAACTGGAATTTTCAGAAGGAAGATCAAGTTCGTGTAGCAGCCTTTCTAACTGGGATCGGCGACAAAGTTTACAGTGCCTTCACGCGAAGACGATAAAAGTGCTGGAGCAATTCAACAAATTTTGTGAGCCCCGAAAGAATACAATTTATGAAAGGCACCTGTTTTTCTCACGAGGCCAGGAGAGCGGCGAGTCTATCGATATGTGTGCTATAGTTCTAAGAAATATGGCTCACAATTGTGAATTTCAAGATTTGAAAAACCCTTTTGATTCGTGACCGCATCGTATCTGGAGTCAGAGATAATCATGTTCGAGAGCGACTGTTGAGAGTTCCGGGTTTGACACTGGACAAAGCCTTAGAAATTGCAAGAGCGGAAGAAGCAACTCAGAATCAGTTGAAGCAGATGCAAAATGTTCAGGAAGTCAATGCCGTGGGGAAAAAAAAAGAAAGCTTTCCCAAAAAGAAATTTGAAGAGAAGAAATCGGTGAGTGGTGATTTGCAGCAGGTCGATTGCAAGTTTTGTGGGAGGAGGCATGTTCGAAATAGGATGATGCCTATGGCCATCAGTTTATTGTTTATTGTTTATTCCACACAAAATTCTGTACAAAGTAATCATAAGTTGGGCCAAAGCCAGGCGCTTAAATGGCTTTTGGTCAGAGACATACAGTACCGCTCAAAAGTATGTTACTAGTCGCGTCACGTTTCCTGCGCTACGCGATTCGCGTCGCGCCAATTTTTCGGCTCGTCCATGAGCCATGACTGATGTTTGATACTTTTTGTCAGTTTTCTATTCATCTGATTCTTGACAACTAGCCATTAAAAAAATTGAAAATGTTGGCGAGTTGGCACGGAGTTTCAAGCGGCAAATTAAAAACAGATCGATCCGTAGTTAAGAAGACTGGCGTAATTAAAGGGAGCACGTGCGAGGCTTCCGAACTACTTACTCTTTGGCAAATCTATTTTCCACGGACAAACTCTACTGGATTAAAATCTGCACAAGTTTACAAAGATATGGCCAGGAAACTGTGTTCCGGTCTTTCGATATAGAAAATATACGATTGAGCGCCGGCGTGTCGAATAAACAGAACATTTCACACACAACTACCCAAACTTATGCGTCGTCACCTTGGCAGAAAGAACTTCAGATTTCTACATGATAAAATTTTTCGTGCACAAAGAAGGAAATAAAATAAACTCCGTTCTGTTTCGGGTTCTATTCCTTGGCTTCTCGGGAATTTTACGGTCATATTGAGTGTCATATTGAATTACGCAAAAAACCGCAAAAACTGTTGTCTGTGTAATTTGAAACCTTCCACTCCCGTTAGCGCTGAATTTAGTTGAATTTTTATCGGTTCTGTCGTCGATACGTTTAAATGGTCGTGTTTTCTAAATTCGTTGGGGACATAATCAAGAGCTAGTTCGGCACAAGCAAATGACTAATGACCGGCCGGGTTTTGCTTTCGGATCGCAAATTTGCATAAAACCGCAAACTACTGTCTGTGTAATTTGAAACCTTCCACTCAGTATGACCGAAAAATTCATGAGAAGCCAAGGAATAGAACCTGAAACAGAACGGAGTTTATTTTATTTCCTTCTTTGTGCACGAAAAATTTTATCGTAGAAATCTGAAGTTCTTTCTGCCAAAGGTGAAGACGCATAAGTTTGGGTAGTTGTATGTGAAATGTTCTGTTTATTCGACACGCCGGCGCTCAATCGTATATTTTCTACTTCGAAAAGACCGGAACACAGTTTCCTGGCCATATCTTTGTAAACTTGTGCAGATTTTAATCCAGTAGAGTTTTGTCCGTGGAAAATAGATTTGCCGAAGAGTAAGTAGTTCGGAAGCCTCACGCGTGCTCCGCTAAATTACGCCAGTCTTCTTATCTACGGATCGATCTGTTTTTAATTTGCCGCTTGAAACTCCGTGCCAACTCGCCAACATTTTCAATTTTTTTAATGGCTAGTTGTCAAGAATCAGATGAATAGAAAACTAACAAAAAGTATCAAGCATCAGTCATGGCTCATGGACGAGCCGAAAAATTGGCGGTTTGATGTACAGTGTAGGAAGAAGCTCGTGTCCAATGAAGCGAATCAAATGCGGCGCGACGACGGTAGAATTCCTCGGAATGTCTCCACTTCAAAAGACTGAAAAGTACGTTCATGTACATCATATTGTGTATGTAGGTTTTTTAAAGTTATTAATATGTCGTCCTCAGTCTATCAAAGTTTCGAGGAGAAAACAGTTTGACACGGAATTTGGAAGCAAAGCATACGCTGCCCTTCTCCGGCGATGATTGGTTGATTACCCATATTCATTTCTTCTTAGCGGGCTTTTGCGAACACTGGAAATTGACTATTGAAATCGACTATTGTTGCTTTACATTGGGCATATTAAATGGTGAGAGAACTTCAAGTCAATATACTTACAGTTTCCAGGACATCGCGCGCTACGCTAATCACGTAGCGCGCGAGAGTGGTAACTTACTTTTGAGCGGTACTGTACAACAGCGTAATCCCCTTACCGTTTTGATATTGATCACAACAAGTCACATTTCAAAGTTAGAAGCTTTTTTTCTTCTCGCGTCAAGTCATTTATCCTCACTTAGATACGCGATTAAGCGAATTATTAAATAACACTCCTGCCGAGTCCTGGTGTTGACCCATACATTGAAATCAGCTTCTGAAACCGCCATAAATTTGATGTCTAACCCACCAGTAAAGTCAAGAAATGCCTTCGCATCGTTGCTGTTAAGCGACACCATTTTGGATTTGATTGCATAGCCATATATGGAAGGTGGGTCCTAGTCTTCAAAGAGTCATGTTGCGAAACGCAAGTTGAAAGAGTCAAAATACAGTGTATTGTCTCTTCCATTAGGGACATTAAACAACGTAAAATTGTAATCTTGAATATTTATTGCTTCTGCCTAAAAGATAAGCTTTTGAAAGATATCTTAACAGTTGATTAACTTCTGAAGGTCGCTGCAAATACACAGCATTAGATTTCTGCAAGTCTATCACGAACAACAACAGTTGATTACTATGTTTACGCACTCATTTTCATCAACACAATACAAGGTGAGCATGGAGATGAAGTCTGAGGAGAATAAATGAACTGGGTAGTTTTAAATTTAAAGGATGTTTATTACTGTTTTCGAACATCGTCTGACAAGCGAATTTTCGTGCGAACTTTCGTCATGCTGCTAACTTCTTCTCACGAAATTTCGTTTTACTTAGCGATATTTCGCTCGAATATTCGCATGGTCTTGCGAAGAACAGCGCGAATTTTTGTTTTCGTTAAAACAATAGCCGTTTCGAAAATTCATGAAACTTTGTCAGAAATATCATTTCATTCGAAATTTCGTCAAATTTCGTCGAAAAGCACCGAAAAGTCAGGAGAAGCACCGAAATTTGTTTGCATTCTTTTTGCACAGTACTGTAGAAACATGTAGAAAACTGAAGTTCATTCTGGCAACGATGAAGACGCATAAGTTTGGGTAGTTGTATGTGAAATGTTTTGTTTATTCGACACGCCGGCGCTCAATCGCATAATTTTTACTTCGAAAGACTGGCCGGAACACATTTTTCTGGCCATATCTTTGTAAACTTGTGCAGAAAAAGATTCGCTGAAGAGTAGTGCGGAAGCCACGCACGTGCTCTGCTTAATTACGCTGGTCGAAGTTCAATGAGCTTATCTACGGCTCGATTTGTTTTTAATTTGCCACTTCAAACTCCGTGAAACGTGCCATCAACCAGTATTGGAACATCACCAGCTCAAAGGTTGTTTGGAAGACGCACAAAGACACTGTTACCCACAGCTGGAACATTGCTCCTACCCAAGATTGTGCAATGAACTGAAGAAAAATTGCAAGAAAGAAAGGCAAATCAAGAACGCTACTACAACAAAGGGACAAGAGAGCTACCTGAATTAATACCTGGTGACACAGTGTGCATGAAGCCATTACCAACCGACTTTGAGAAACAGTGGAAGAAGGCTGTGGTAGTTAAGCAAGTAGCTCCTAGATCATATGAATTGGACCTGCAAGGAAGTGTCTACAGAAGAAACAGAAGACATTTGGTGAAGACTAAGGAATCGCCACCACTGGAGGCTGAAACACAAATATCTTCACCTCCCAAAGAGATCCAGTCGACAGTTTTAGAGAAAGGACATGTTAGCTCTCATCCTGTTAAACAAGCTACAGGCTCTCCAACCATTTCATCTGATGTGACACCAACATCACCTGTGCTGTGTACAAGAAGCAGTAGGACCATTCCACCACAAAGATTTCGGGACTGTGTTTAGATTTAAGAACACTAAAGACTATTATAGAAATGTAGCTTTCCTTCCTAGTGTATTCTCGGCTTAGTTTCTGATTTAAAGAGGAAGGATTTGACAATATTAATGAAGTACCCAGTTGATTATGACATGGCGGACTTATCATATTGCGGGCTCATAAAAGTGACGTTTCGGATACGTTCTCAGTGGTTTCTCGGTGTGCGACAAGTTGTTGTTATTAAAGATGTTTGTTGAGTTTTACCTGGTCTTTCAAGCTTTTAGGATCACCACACATTCAATGTTTCTCTCACCAGATTTTCCAGTACGGCTTCGAACAGAAAAAGTCCCGTCCCTTGGAACTATGGAATTTTTCAGGAACAGCACCTGGGAAAGACTTTGCACCGCAAATTGGGATGATGCTGAAAGCAATTTGACATGCATGGCAGTGGGTTATTATAACAATGGTCCAATTGATAATGGCATATGGTACAAAATCGCAAATTACTCAAACACTCCAACCCACTGTAACTGTACATCACTGACTCAGAGCTGCATGGACAACAGTGAGAACAAAGACCAGTTTTGCAATGGTACAATAGTTTCATTTATATTATTTTATTTTATTAATACCACACTTACACCGTTTGTCTATAAATTGTTGACACCTACAATAGTTTACACAGACCCACGTCATTATTGTGGACAAGTGTGATTTGCCCCAGTTTCACTGTACTCGAAATAGGTCTTATCACGGTTTCAGGCGCCATCTTGGCGGGTAGGCAAAAAGAACACAAATTACAGTGTTTGTATGCAATTCCGTTGTCAAAACAATGCGTGAAGCGCTTGTTTCTCAGCAAAAAGTTATATTGCTAGTTAATGGTACTAGGCAAAGGGTTCCACTGACAAACTTTAAGGGATTTAGCCGTGCCACAAAACTTTCTCTGGCTTTTTGAATTTACCATACATTTGTCTGTTTTTTTTTTCCCCGGGAATTTTTCAGACGAATGCATGGAAAAATTAAAAAAAAGCCAGAGAATGTTTTCTCGTACGGCTAAATCCCTCAAATTTCATCAGTGGAACCCTTTACCTAATACTATTAATTAGCAATATATTTTTTTGCTGAGAAACAAGCGCTTCACACAATTTTTTTGACAACGGAATTGCAGACAAACACTGTAATTTGTGTTCTTTTAGCCTACCCGCCAAGATGGCGCCTGAAACCGTGATAAGACCTATACTTCTTGGTGTTCACAGTTTTCTGAATTTCACATTAAACAAAGTTAAGGCTATGCCCTACAGTGAACATAGTAAAACACTTTTATCACTAATTTGTTACATTAGCAGGTTTAGTTTCTTTTTCTAGATACAGGCCCATTTACTCTTTCCTTCCAAAAGTTTCCCTTATAGTGGTGTCTTGGTTCTTATGCACACGGGGAAGCCCATGACATGTGTATATTTTAGATCTACCTTGAAATGTGCAGTATTTGTTAAAATTAATGAGGCTGCTTTTTGTAACATTTTCTTTTATTTATCAATTTCTATGGACTGCTGATATAAATGACTTATTGAAACCTATTATAATAATGTATTGTGACCCGACTAGATTTCATGAAAATTGATACATGTAGCTTTCATACAGTCTAATACCCTTGGAAAATTCTTAGTGAAGTGTTAATGGGTTCTAATTTTCTGAAAATGGAATTACCTAAGAAACTTAATGAGAATGAAAATGATGATATATTTTTGTTTAGTTCCTGTGCGATTAAATGGGGCAGATGTGGAGTACGGTGGAAGAGTGGAAATATTTTACAAAGGAAAGTGGGGAAGGATCTGCCCCGAAGGATGGGATCTTAATGATGCTAAAGTTATTTGTAAACAGCTTGGTTTTCAAAGCGCTCTCGCTGAATTCATTGGTTCAGTTGTTAAGAGTGAGAACATTCCCTTTTTGATGTCTACTGTGTCTTGCACTGGCAGTGAATCTGACCTGGCATCTTGCCAGCGTACTGATGGGGAGTATGACTGTCAAGATGACAAGGGAGCTCAGGCACTGTGTGAGCCGAGTAAGTCACTGATTAAGTGTAATTGAACTTCTCATACAGTAGCTTTAGTGGTTGATCACAGTCTCCAGCAGTTATCTGTGGTTTTATCAGGGTGTACAGTGTAGGCTCCACAAGCAGAACACTACAGTATTCCTAAAGCCTGACCTTGGGTCATGATAGTGAATTGCCGGTTGGTCGGTCTTGTCATCGCTATGTGTAGTACAACTTCTATCAGGCAGCTGAAATCCTTTGTGACTAATCACCATCAAAAAGTCTCTGACGTAAATAATAGAAGAAAAATAGTTCAATTTTTGCCAAGATTAAAAAGATACCTTGTACTGTCTTCATGACATTGCATTTGCCTGCCTTAATAATATCCAGTTATTCCTTGCTAAGCAGTCAGTAATTTTGGTTTCTAGTCTGTGCTTTCATTATGAAACCAAAACCCATGAAAATCTCATTATCTTTTTCACAGTAAATTCATGGTATTTTCAAAACTTTATCATGGGGTTTTCATTGTCAAATTAATGGTTTTTGCTTGGGGTTTTTTCCATGAAATTGCCATGAAAAAAGCATGAAAAATACCATGATAATCCTGTGAAAACCAGCAGATTCATGACCCATGAAATATTCAACATTTTGTCAAAGGCCATGAAAAAGTCATGAAAAGGCTATTAAATTTTAATGGCACATGGTATGGTATTTTAATGGCATTTTAATGATGCTGAAAAACCCATGAAAAACCACCATGGAAAAAGCATTAAAAAACCATGAAAAACCTGTGAAAACCAGCAGATTCATGGCCCATGAAATTTTCCACATAATGGAAAACCCATCAATTTAAAATGAACATTTTCATGATGTAAGTTTCATGGGTTTTTCATATGTGAAAAAACAATCATAGCTGCTGAAAATCCCTTGAAGGTTTTCATGGCTTTCCATAGTTTTTAACCCCATGTGAGGGTTGTCCATCACATTCATGGGGAAGGTGATGCCACACAAGAACCATGAAAATTCCATTTAATTCTGAATGCAATAAAACTGAAAAACATACCTTGATTGGAAAATCTAAGACCTTTATGGCCATTAAATTAATAAATATGCTAAGATAAGTTTAAGTTTAAGTTGATGAAAGCAAAGGATGAAACAGATTTGAAGCTGTCCAACAATTTTATTTTAACAATACCCAAATGACACTTTACAGATAAATCAAGTCAAACTATTAAATTACATGGGCCAAAGAGATTTTTGTTTTCCCAAAGTTTTACGTACACAGTATCAGGTAAGTTTTAATGTTAAGCGTAGTTGTCCAAATCACAAATTTATATAATAATATTATTATCAGTGTCATAAATAATTCAAAAATGTAAAAATTATGTCTCAAACTTGTGCATTCAAGGGAAAGCCGATCTTGAGATCTGTACATGTGAATACTAAATTTACATGAACTGGAACAAGATGAAAGGAAAAATGGCAAACAGTGGACTTAGCTCATTAATTTAAATTTTGTATTGTTCAGGGAACTTCTTTTGCTGTCCGCGGATGAGGTTGTCAACATGCCCTGCTTTTATTCATGTCTGAAACAAAAATAAGGCCTGTTTCAAACGTCACGCTACTGTCATGTCGATTTAATAAAACTTAAATTGAATTTTAGTGTCGAGCCAAATTCAAAAACCAGCAAAGCAAACCTTGTATCCAAAATGCTAAACATACACACTTTTCAAATGAAGAATGATCCTCGCAGTTGTGAACGCAATGCAATTGCGAAAAGAAGCCTGAAAAAAAAAATCCAGGACTTCAACGGGGTTTGAACCCGTGACCTCGCGATTACCGGTGCGATGCTCTAACCAACTGAGCTATGAAGCCACTGACGTTGGGAGCAGATCAGTTGTGGGTTCATATGTTCCCGTGAAAGAAATGATTCTGAATGATATATGAAATGAATCATATATGAACTGCGGAAATGAAATCAAATGAAGAATGATCCTCGCAGTTGTGAACGCAACGTCAACGCATGATCCAGAGGGAGCAAAATGTCTGCAATAAAATGGTTCAAGTTTCTTACAGTCTTCCATTCAAGTGAGGCAAGAAGTACACAAAAGAAACAGCAGCGGCGGAAAAGCGGACCAGTTAATTTAGTTGTAGTACAACACAGGTACAACTGGCCAGTTTAAAAAGCAGCAAAATATATTATAACTCACAATTTCTAGAAACATGAAGAACATAATAAATTAATACCATCCTAATTTCTTGAAAGGGACCACTCTCCTTTGATATCGACTACATTCTATTTCAAAGTAATCAAATGTCATGCGGACTGGTTTGGCATGCATTGCACACTGCACAATAACTACACTCCAGTAGGAGTGGAAACTTCATGTCTTTATAACTATCAGCTATATATAGTGTCTACATGGTTATACACAATCGATCAGAAACATTGCTTGTGTCTGTGTCTTGCACACTGCACAATAACTACACTCCAGTAGGAGTGGAAACTTCATGTCTTTATAACTATCAGCTATATATGGTGTCTACATGGTTATACACAATCGATCAGAAACATTGCTGTGTAGTTCCCGACGAGTGTACATCTTCAATTCTCTTTGCACTTTTAAAAGAATTGTTACTGGGAATGTCGAGTCCAACCTTTATCAAGAACTCACAAAATCACCAGCTACAACTGGTCATTTTAGTTCCCAGAGCCACGATCCTTTCGGTGTGACTCAGGGAACAAGAATTCAGGTTGGCTTAGTAGCATAAATTGCGTTCACAACTGCGAGGATCATTCTTCATTTGATTTCATTTCCGCAGTTCACATATGATTCAATTCATATATCATTCAGATACACACTTTTATTAGCAAATTACATGTAGCGTCGTTCTAGACTGGTTTAGTCATGAATTCATTAGAGTACTCAAGATAATTTAAGATCACAGCTAGACCTAGCGAATAACTGAACTGATCTGTAGTTTTACAACAGTTGAACTACTGGCAATTTGGGGAGAGTTGAAAACACTGACCCCCGCTCCGTGGACTACCCACTGACCCCCACTCCGTGGACTACCCCACGGAGTACTCCACGGACTACCCTATGGAGTACTCCGCGGACTACCCCCCTTATGGTAAAACAAAAGTCACTTTTAGGCTGAAAATAAGATACAAGAGACGTACTTGCGTCAGTCGCCATCTTGGTTACCGCCATTTTACTCGGTGGGTTTACCTAAAAGATAGAATAAGAATCCGGAATCCGGACTCGGGATTCCGGAATCGAGAAAATCAGAAAGAGCTTGGATTGAGGACAATATTTGAAACCAAATGTTCCTGAAAATGATCGAACTCTACTACCGTCACTGTGTCTCGCCTATCTCCTGAGTTGACATCAAAATGTTCCTGTTTTGTATATACCGTAGGTAACTCGGCTAGCACCATCTTGTATGAAACACGTAATTCACTTACTAGGCAAGTTGTTTGGCTATACAATAATGTAAATAAATGTAAGCTGTTTATAATTTTTACTTTTCATTTTCTCTGTAACATTCGCAATTTGATTGCCTTGTGAGTAAGGATCCGAGTTGTACTTCGAACAAGCGAGGAGCGGGGCTTCGACAAAACACTGATCCCCTGTTTACTGATCCCCCACTGATCCCCTACTCATCCCCTTACTGATCCCCTATAAAATTCACTGGAAAAAGTAAAACAACAAAGTAAAAAAAAAAAAAAAAGATTTGAGGCTGAATAAAGTTCAAGGATAAATTCGATTGGAAGATAAACACAAGCGTCAAGCGAGCGACATAACAAACCGGAAGTCGATCCAATCAACATCCGGTTGCAGTGTCACTCCGTGTGTGCTTATCGTCGAACTGTTTTCGTTTCTTTCGAACTGTCTTCGTTGTTGCCGTTATCGTGGCTTTTCGTAGACACGGACAACATACTTGATGATGCTTTCATTTATTTTGCGCTCGTTTATCGTAGAAGAGAGCTGGGCTACTTGTAATGACGGTGAAACGAGTTTATCTAAAGTAGGTTCTGCATCGGACCAAGTTTCCACCATCTTTGAACTCTGACATAAGCCATAATTTATCCTTGAACTTTATTCAGTCTCAAATCCTTTTTTTTTTTTATTTTGTTGTTTAACTTTTTCCAGTGAATTTTATAGGGGATCAGAAGGGGGATCAGTAAGGGATCAGTGGGGGATCGGTAAACGGGGGATCATTGTTTTGTTGAAGCCCGCTAGAAGCGAGAGATGTATACGAGTGGTGGCGTTTTGATCGAATTTGATCGTAAGTTACACAACCCACCTCGATCAGCTTTGCTACATGTGGGTTGTGTGTTTCTCTAAATTGTAATTTTTAAATTATTGACATAAAGGGATGATGATGATGATGGCAGGCACAAAGCTTCATGGGGAGATTTATCTTGGACATCGAGTACCACCGGAACGGTCATCTACAAGTTCAGTGCCAGTGAATGATCAAAAAGGTGCTTGAGATTTCGCTAAAAGTAGCTTTTCTAAAAATTGCTTGTCGTTTTCAAAAAGTTGATCAAAGATCAAAAGGTTTCTCAAAAGTTGCTCGTTATTAAAACAATTACGAATACTTAGTTTCGCTTTTTAAGGTAAATTTATTTGTTTCTGCTCATATGCGATTGACAGGTTGTCAACTATTCAACCAACTACTTTTAGCGACACAAAATGTGCATCCGAAGCATGACTTTAATAGCATTCGCCACTGTATTCAGTATCAACAGTTAGTTTGAAAACTGAGGGTCATTTCCGGAGCATGGAAACAATAATTTTTAAAAACATCATGAGCACAAAGACTTGAAATAGCACTAAAATAAATAATCCATGAAATTAATAAGAGGAATAAAAGATCCGAAGAAGACGGTAGATGTCTTACAGGGGGAGGTAGGTGACAGGAGTGGAGTCTTAGTCTGGGACTTGGTTTGTTCCTTCCAGTTGAGTCTAGATTCCGGATTCCGGATTCCGGATTCCATATTCAGAATTTCCTATTTTAGGTAAACCCGCTGAGTAAATGGCGGTAACCAAGATGGCGACTGACGCAAGTACGTCTTTTGTATCTTTTTTTAAGCCTAAAAGTAATTTTTGTTTTACGATAAGGGGGGTAGTCCGCGGAGTAGTCCATAGGGTAGTCCGTGGAGTACTCCGTGGGGTAGTCCACGGAGTGGGGGTCAGTGGGTAGTCCACGGAGCGGGGGTCAGTCTTTTCAACTCTCCCGGCAATTTGAAGACCTCTGACAAGATACGAACGGCGGCCACGATGGATTACACTTTGCCGAGGAGCACTCTGATGATCTTGTTCACAGTTTTACTGTGCCGTTGACAAGTTACGGGCTTTTATAATTTAAGAACTGTTCCTAGTAAGCTTATTTACTTACCAAAAACATTCAAAATTCTCGATTTAAAAATGGCTTGTAAATCCACGGTGATGCGTTCATTTCCTTTGACATCAGCGCCACAATCTTCAGCCTTTCGTTTACTATAATGCCGCTGTTGTTATTCACCCTGTAAACCACTCAAAAAACCATCTATGCGAAGCAAAAAAAAAACTACAATTATAATTGCACGGTAGACCAACCGAAACACAATTCAAAGATGGGTGCCAAGAGAGAATGAATAGACGTCCTTTGTTCGGTGAAAAGCACGAGATAGTCACGTGAAAATTCTCGCACTATTATTGGCTGTTGCTGAGAAACATCCACTGGACTACTCTGGACTACTTGATTGCGGTCTTCAGTGAAACATGCACTGTTTGCTGCTCTGTGTGCTTGCTTCATTGGTCATTCAGATTTCGAGGATATGAATCCAATTTCTGGCGAAGATTTTGACGAAAACACACTTTAGGAGGAGATTCATCTTCAGTTGAGTATAAAACATGCTTTAGATGTTTGTTACCGAACGTTGACGAGGTAGCGAAGAGACAAACGAGTTCTTGGAGGTGAGAAAAATCCATCGCTAACTCTCGCTCGCTTTAAGTCTTACGTTCGTTTCATTTCAAAGGACTTTGTAAATTTCATGAGCTTTTCGGATAAATCACTGAGTTAATGTGTGACTTAAGGATAGTATTTTATTTTATGTACTTGTCTTTTTGCCTTTTTAGTACTATGTGGTGTTTATATAGTAGCACTTAATTTAGGCTTAATCATAAATTTGTTTCCTTGAAAGAATTAAAGTCTTGGTCTTAAAGATCCACAAAACTTTGCAGTCTTTTTTTTTAATTTAAAGTGGTGGAACTTTAACTTGATATTGATTCGCCACAAATTGCTCACATTTGCATTTTGATGTCTCAGCTTACCATTGATTCCAAGACATTTCCAGCAATTCCAAATGCGATTTTTGTTTAGTCTTAGAATTTTTGGGAATTCCTTGTAATTCCAAGTTATTCCCAACTGGATCAGTGAACATTCCCAGATATTCTAATTAATTCCAAGCCTTTTTTTATCCTAATTCCTAGGAATAATCAATTGTGGGCCACAATGGAAACTACTGGGCTACAAGTAATATATTACACCTATAAAGTGGCAGTTTAAAGACTTTTGTAGAGTGCTGAAAAATCAGGCTGTGGATTTTGATTATGAAGAATCATCTTTATTTGAATGGAACTGTGATAAGATATTTCAGCTGATCACGTTTTATGATGAGAAGTTTCCTTCAGTCTAAACAACTCATGAAAATGGCTGGCTTGTCCCTCCCTCTAGCCTTTTTGCCCATCCGAACAAAATTAATGTCACTTTTGGTAAAACACAGCATGGATGTTGACATGACAATCTGGGAAGTACCCTAGGTGTGACACACAGTGGGCCCCTCCTTGAAAAATCCTAGCTATGCCCCTTAGTGTGGTCTACACTTTATTCAGTCGCCATGTTTCTTTCGTATTAAATTATATTATTCTTTTGGTCACTTGTTACGGCACATTGTTCCATTTTTATTCTACCTTTATTGTCATCCCAGTACCGCTCCAGTATTGTTCTGGTACAAGTTTACAAGTCTAACACCTTTATTATGGTCTATGATCTTTTGGCTTGAATTTTGGTGCAAGGTAACTAGTGACATCTATTTGTCCTTTCTTGATTGCCTTTCAATTTTAATAAATAAAATTTCAAAAGTCTATTTTTAAAATGAAAGTCTATATCAACTATAATTTATTCAAGGCATGTGTGGTGAATTTTCATGATTCCCACCTAGAATCATGGAAAATTCATGACCCATGAAATCAGTAATGTACATGAAATCTTATTATATGCCATGAAAAGTATGTTTTCATGGGTCATTAAAGACATTGTGTCGAGTTTCACGGATTATTAATGGCCCATGAAATTGAAGACCACACCACCAGCCATTTTCATGGCCCATGAAAGTCCAAACACATGACTTCCATGGGCCATGAAATACATAATGTGATGAGTTTCATGGAAAATTCATGGCCCATGAATGTATCTCCTTATCAAATTCATGGGTCATGAAATAAAATGCCACATTTTCATGGAAAATTCATGGCCAAAAGAGAACACATGAAATTACATTTTGCAGTTTTCATGGGCCATTAAATGGCTTTCATGGGGTATTCACAGAAAATTCATGGCATTTTCATAAAACTGTGGCTCATAGTGTTCTGTATCATTTTTTATTAATGACCAAGTAGAGTCAAGTTGCAGTTTTGGTGCTCTTTGAAAATATGCTGGTTTATGTATTTTGTTTCTTTTTCTGTTCACAGAAATCGAAGATCTAGATGTTCTGGAAAATATACAGATCAGTACGGAAATTAGTAACAGTGAAACAATTTCCTGCTCCCTGAAAACAAATGCAACAAAGTATATCAAATGGTATGACAGTGTAGGACGTCCAATATCAAATACAAGCAAGATTCAGGTTTCTGGTAGCACATTAACCATAAGCAATATCGATCTATCTGATGGAGGGGGCTACCAGTGTAGAGGATTGTCTTATATGCGCCCTTACACCATTTATGTGAATGGTAGGTTTAGGATTTTTCTTTTTCTTGTTAAGAGCCTGCATGACTGTAATTTGTTAGTCATTATTACCATCACTGAAGGTGTTATGTCATGGGTATTTAAGTGTCTTGTAATCAAAATAAAGGTTAAATTATTTACAACGAATGCTCGACATGAAGCCCAACTAAAGAGGCTGACAACGTTTGGGTTCAAACAAACAAAATTTATTGGTTGAAAAATTCACCCCCTGGGAGAGAATCAATCTGCATATTCACCCTCACCAATCAAAAGAATTTTTGTTCGAAAAACATTGGTGTTTTACTTCTATGGTCACCTTTTAGACAACTGAGCGCTTATGCTTTGATAAAACTAAGAATATTCATGAACATCTGCTCAGCAATAATTAAAAATTATGAGTAACTTTGGAGCACTATGTTATGACCTGTGCAGCAACTTTGCAATTGGGGGGGAGGGGCGGGGTGGGGTTGGAGGGGACTCACTTCGAGCCGTTAGTGTGAGTGTCAACTAGTGGGATCTGGGGGCATGCTTCTCCAGAAAATTTTCAATTTAAGTCCTTTATAGTGACTGGAAATGTGTTTAAAACTAACATGGTGTGGTGAAACTTATATACTTTCAGCAACAAAAAGGCGGTGTTTAAACAAGAATAATCAGTTATCGATAAAACATAAAATAGAAACAGAAACTTTTTCAACTGAGATTGATGAAGGATGAGCAACTTAGTCGAAATATGTTGATTTTCTGTTGAAAAGTAAGGGGGCTAAAGCCCTCTCAGCCCCTCCCCCTTCACGGTCCTTGTATGTCTAAATCTCAACCACTTTTTCAAAAATTCAAGCACTATTTGAGTACTTTTTTTGCAATTTTTTAGCACTTTTTGGCAAATTTGACAGTGCAATTGGGACTTGCCTAGCTCCCTGTGACACTGCCTAAGAGTATCCCATAGTGATGAACCATAATTTTAAGTGAGGCATGTGTTAATACTGTGGAGTTAACTGAGCCTCTTGATGACATTCAGGATCATCTGTTCCATCATCACAATCATCATCGCCATTGCCAACCAAACATACTAATTCTAAATGGAATACAGAGGAGGGGGGAAGGGGGAGTGTTGAAATTGATTAGCACGCTGCATTGTGAAAATTTTAAGGGCTTGAGACCACTTGATAAAATCTTCGAATTGTGTAGGCATTAATAATTAATTTATCCGCAGTCAGAGGTTAAATTTGTGCACGCCTTTTGTAAAAACGATCGCAAAAGGCAGTGCTGTTCTGCTGAATCTGAAAACAACTGAGATCAAATGATGTCAAAAGCAGCATTAATCATTTTGCATGAACATTTTTAATCAAAATTTGTTTCACAGCAGTTATCAATATGGGGTGTGTGGGCAGTGGTTGACTGACAATTACAATTTATTAAAAGTTCTAAAATATAAATGACATTCAACAAACAATCTGTTGTAACACGGCTCTTAAAGTTGAACACTACGAAACGTTTCTTTGCCTTTTAACTGAAACCATGTTATCTAATTACCTTTAACAGCAGAGTTTACAAAGACACCAGGAAAACAAACCCTTGTAAGTGGGAAGCCTGGCATCATAGACTGTAGTGCCCAGGGAGCACCTGATCCACAGTTGGAGAAATGGAGCAGAGAAGATGGAAAACTGCTTGGCAAGAGAAGATTCAGAAGGCTCTCCAACTGGAGCTTGTATATTGATCCAGTTCACCCAGAGGATGGAGGAAGATACAGATGTCACATCAAACAGAGTAAAGGAGACAGATCAACCACAAGCAAACATAAGGCCATTGATGTTTCCGTTATAGGTGAGTAAACAGCGCTACAAATCTACTTTGGCAGTGATTTGAAATTTAGCACTACTGTTAAGGTGGCCCGCAGGTATTTATGGGATTGTGTTGTCCCTTAACTTTTGAAATAACGTTTTTGAAAAGGAAAACGTGGACTGGTTTCTTTGAAATTTTAGCCTCCGAAAGAAAAATCCTTGAATGATGTAATAATTTAGACTTTATAGCGATCGGAATTGAATTCTTTTTGCAGTAAAAGGTTTTCTAAGACCTTCTTTTTCAAGAAAATGCAATTATTTCTTATTTGACATGGTGATTTTTTTTACAAATACACCAAAGAGGCTAAAAAACAGCGAAGGTTTACTCACAGCGAGTTACATGAGAATCCAAACCGTAGATTTGCCAAATCATGGACTTGCCCTCAAAATCATGCGTGATGGATTGTCTCATCACAATAACTGTAGTCGTGCACAAATGTTTATCTCGCGTGATAATACTTTTTGCTGTAGTTTGTTAGCCTCCATAGAAGCAAAAAACCGAGGCGATCAACGCAAAAGTGATTTATATGTTAAAATTTGGCAGCGTGTTTACCAAAAACATGTATTCATTTTCACTTGTTCATCAGTCACGGGTGTGTTACGAACCAACAAGCGCGGATGTTAGAGCAATTCACAGGATTCGCAGAGGTTGTTGGTCTGAATCTCGCAAGAGCGGTTTTTTTTTTCGTTTTGTTTTGTTTTTGTTTTGTTTTTTTTTTGGTTTCACTACTACTTAAGTTGTGTTCATAACTGCAGCGATCGTTCACGTTATCATCCGTTGTTTACGTACATCTGATTCACACAGACGAATCGCGACGAGTATCGCTTAATATTGCTTTGAATGTTTGCCGTGCGCGCCAATGCAACTTTTCCATGGATTGTGTTCAAGATACTCATCGAAAACAGGCAGACTTCATTTGCGTGCCGAATGAATTCTCGGTAGCGTTTCCGAAGTCTTAGGATTGGTTTGGACTAACTATTTTCATGGCTAACAGTAAAAGCAAGCTGGGATTTCATGTCATGAGTGGTTTCAAAAAATGCGCTCTTCAAAATTAATGAACAATGGAATCCTCGGTGCAGCAGCTAGACAGTTTTCAAAGTCATTTGATAAGGAAGAGTTTTTACTGAGTAATAATAAACAAGTAATAATCTGCCCCAACCCACCGCCCCCCGCGAGAGTTTTTGACTCCAGAGAGCGCCCTCTTTGACCGCAATGAATTCTGGGATCATTGTCTTTCATCACGGCAACCTTTGAGAAATGGACCAAGACTAGCAACGACGTGCCGCTTTTGAGACGAGAGTTGTTTTCAGACTTTTTCCGCCTGGCTTCTACTCTGTACTCCAAAACCCGACAGTCAACTTAAGCTTATATCTCATCGTGATTTGGTAAGCGCAGAGAAAACGCTAACTAGATTCTTTCAGAAGCGTTAAAAACTTGCAGATCTCCAGACTTTTAATGATGTCTTTCGATCACCAGGCGGGAAAACAAACCGATAGTGCAGTTAATAAGTAGCTATCCACAGCTCCAGCACTCACGTAAGTTTCGTATCCGATGAGCTTAATCGATGTTTTAACCACCAAATTTATAGTCTGTCACACTATCAAACAATCCTTTCTACCCATCAATCATTTCACGTCCAGTTTTAGTTTTACTCTATAAAAATGTTCACATAATTCACGTATGAATATTAATTTGGTACGCATACAAATGAGCTTAACTTCATAAAGGGCTGGCGGCATAAACTGCCCACAGTGTATGTGGAATTTTCGGCCATTTTTTTATTTCGCTTGGATTTGTCCAAATTTTTGCATGTGAACTGCATTTTGATTCAAAAATATTGTCCCGTACTTTTTTTCACCAATTTCTTTTTCGTTTTCGAGAACTAACGTATGCAAAAAAAAAAAAAAACACCTAAAACTCTACATAGGCAGTTTATGCCCTCAGCCCTTCAATTGAATTTCCCAAATTGTTTCAGGTTATTCGACAGAAAACTTTACCTTATTGGCTTGTCAGCTAGAAAGCCTTATGTAGATATCAGTCTTTTTGTAAATATTATGTGATGCTCAGATGAGATAAAAATAATTTTTGTGTGATTTTCTTCGCTTTAATTACATTTTTTACTTTGTTTACATTTCTTTTTCTGTTGCGCATGGGGTCCGGAGGCCTCCAGTCAAAATTTTAGTACACGCTAGCATTTAAATTTGCAGAGTTGAAGTTTCAGTTCTTATGAATAAAATGACCGCTCTTTCATGTAGTATAACTGCTTTATCAATTTGTAAAACCAAGACGGATTTTGAGCCACTAAGCTCATTCAAAACAACATGCAAAGATGGGGTAAGCAATGAAGATTAGAAACTATACTTTTCATAAAGTTATTTTACTTTTTACACAGTCTTCAAGCTTTCAAAGTCTTCTAAATATTTGAGGAAGATGGCTTAAGGGCTTTTGCACACCCATACTGTTTCTTTGAAATTGTTTGAAATTTACACTGTAGATTTAATTTAATCTTTTACCGAATTTTCGAACTTTTCCAAAGTTCTTTAAATGTACAGTGCTTAGATATTTTTTAATATCATTTTTTGAAATAATTCCCCTAAAGGGTTTTTTGGGTGGACCATTAGGCAAAATTGATTTTTCGAGATTGATTTGAGATTCTCGATATTTTCTGACATTGGTACTTAAGTAGTGGCCATAACTGGGATGAACATATCCATATTCAATCTTTAATCCAAGTTCAAATAATTAGATGATTTTCAAATATTCATTCTCATATATATGTTGTAGTTCAATTTTATCATTGGTTCAATTTTTATTTTCTTTTGTTCTTGTGTATGGTAATGTATGATAATGAGCGCAAAACAGAGGAAAATAAAAAATTGAACCGTAACATATACATCACTCACGGGTTTATTGCATACCAACAAAATGACCAGCTCCCAGTTGGCTTGTTAGCTCAGGTTGTAGAGCACTGCACCAGTATCACAGAGGTCATGAGTTCGACTCCTGTACAAGCCTGAATTGTTTTAGAGTTTTAGAGTAGAGTAGAGTAGAGTTGTTTTTCAGGCTTTGTTCACTACTGCTTAAGAAATGGCCATAACTGCGATGAACATTCCCATAAAATTATTCATTCTTTAACCTGCAGTTCAAATAATACTTTCATATAATTATTTATTCTCATATTTTATATCCATTTTCATGGATTATTATGAACCAACAAACTGACCAGCTCTCAGTTGGCTTGTTAGCTGAGCTCAGCAAAGGTAAAGCACTGCACCAGTATCACAGTTTGAATCCCGTACAAGCCTAAATTTATGATATATAATTTTCAAATACCTACTGTACCACCTGAAATCAGTTGGACATCGTCCTTTGGTTTCAAGAGGTGGACGAGTGGGCAGTGCACGAGGTTTGCCAGGGCGTCCACCTCGGAAGGAACAAACGAAGCACGAGACAAAACCGAGACGAAACCTAGGGACTCACGCATTCTTCAGTGGCCGCGTCTTCGTGCTTTTAATTGCCTTTGTTACCTTCATTGTTGTGTTTAGTTGTTGGATAAAAGACCGCATTACCCTGGAGATTCAACAGGAAAACCTATTGATCAGACAATTGAATAATCGGATAACATGTCACGATCAATACGGCCTGTGGAAATTAAAGCTTGTAATGTTGTAAAAACGGGTTTTATTTTGTTCTTAAAATTCAGATATTACATAGTATTTCTTGGTCTAAGTGTACTATAAGACGTAGCGATTGAAAATAACTTGACAGCTGACTTGAATATTTTAAACTTCACAGTCAAGTGTCGCGCTTCGATTTGTTTCATATTTGAAATTTGCATATGCATGACGTGTTGACACCGTAATTTCCTTAAAATATTTCGTCTCTTAACGACAAATAAAAATCTTTCATTTGCTTAAACTTGGTTAACGCTTTTGTAGCAGTCAAGTTGACGTAGAGTCCCTTTGAGTTCGAATGTATTGCATAAAAAGCATGAAAACCAAGGACACTTGCGAACTGTATTTACATATTCTTGTTGTCGGCATTCTCCTCAAAATCACATCGCAGTTTTTTTCTATTCAAATGAAAAAGTAGGAAAAATCTCCGCCTCTGCATCTTCATTCCAGAAAAAAAGAGGCTGTTACTTTATGTTTTTTCCATGACCATGGTATTTCTTAAATAAGAGGTAAATTCGAGCGATTGACTACACTTTCGACATAATAAATAATTGGCGACGCGCTGCCTTGTAGAGTTGGCTAGTCAAAATTTAAAAAAGTATTTCGGCTTCATGTAGCTTAATGGCATTAAAATAAAAATCATTTCCCACCAAAACGTATTAGAAAACTGATGAAACCTTCTGAGAACTTTTCCGATCCGAAAACAAACATAAGACTTGCTGTATTTTTTTTAATCGGGGAAGCGGCTTTTATCGTCGTTCAGTGACAATGCCAAAGCAAGTCGGTTTCGTTTATTCCAAGATCATGACAAGGTTTATTTCTTCAATCAGATCGATCCCAGAGTAACAGTTCTAAAATAAATTGGCTTTAATTTCTAAAAAGCGGTTGCTTTTTGAAAGGTGCGACTTTTCCAAACCTGAAACTTTTGCAACACCCAGGAATTTAAATCGGTCACACTCGTCTTACGGTACGCCGCTTTGATATGCAAGATCGGGACAGACCTAACGTAGTGCAGTGATAAACACAAGTTTGCTGTAAAAAAAAAACGTTACTACAAATTTTTAATAAATGTTTTTGGAAGCTTGTGCTAAGCTGCGATAATGATTCATAATTTTCTTTTGTAACTTTAATATTAAAAGCCCGCGCATGAATGATCTATGCATATCCGACATAGGTGGCGTTTCATGTTTCCTTTTCAAAAGTTGTAATTTATGTGCAAGAAAAAGATCCATTCAAAGTAAAACAATAAAAAACAATTGGCCATTAGATCCTATTGTGTCGGCCTTTCGTCCATTTGACCGAGGTAAATTTTCAACCTAGGTTTTTGTTCGTGAACCGCACGGTTTCGTCTCGCTCCTCCCATGGGCAGTTCATGCGTTCTGCCTTGCGGTTCACGCGTGCCGATGTCCAAATGATTTCAGGCGGTACTGTATATATGATTTGAAATATACGATTTTCACATATTTGATAGATTCATTCTCATGCATATAAACCTGTTAATGTGATAGTAAAACTTGCCACAAGTTTAAATTGAGTGTGATTCCATTTTCCAACTTCTAGCACGTACTTTCTCTTTGCTCTGTTAGGCTGTAACTAGAGTATCATCTTGTAGCTCATGATTCTTAGGCCACCCATACCCATCTCTGATTCCCAGATGGGATATCCTTGTCCAAAGAACCTCATGTTTTTGAGGCCTTCTTTTTAGAGCCTCCAGTGCCACTCTCTACTCTCTGCGAATCACAAATGGTGTCCTAACATGTAGCTTATGATTCTTAGGCCATCCATATGCATCCATGACTGGAACAGAACAGCCTGATTCTCAGATGGGCGGTACCTTTGTCCAAAGAGCCCCATGTTTTTTTGCAACATGAAGCCTCCTCTTTAGGCCCTCCAATGCCCCTGTTTATTCTTTGCTAATCCTTGCCTCTATCATTGGCCTCAAAGGTTCTGTTATTGTTGCTACATGTATGTCAGATATATTTACCGCCAGATGCAAATTAAAATTAATAATAAGTCAATTCCAGGAAGTTGAGTGTTTCACGCTTTGAGGTCTGCTTCAATTTGTGATGGCCTCCTGCTATGTAGCTGATTCTATTCCTGACAGCAAAATTCCATTACCTCCGCCCAGTTAGGCCCATGATGGCTAGGTGGTAGGAGCTCTGGACTGCAAGGTTGTAAGTTCAAACCACAGACCGGACCACAAAACAGGCTCCTAAACTAACTGGTAAGATCATGCTGGCTGTGTTCTCTGTGCTCAGATTATTGCATCATTAGGTGTGACGTTATGCATTGACCTTGTCACGTCTACAAGCAAAACTTGAATATCTGAAAACGAAACCACACATTGTTCGCAAAAAGTGGCAAACGTGTTTCCCAGCCCTGTGGTCAGGTCTGTTTCGTCTCAGGATTAAGTGGAGTCTTGACGATAGGCTAACCCCATATCCCTGCACAAAGCCTTACAGTTGGTTGTGGAACCAACAGTCCAGTGGATGGAGGTAGCCCATAAAACTCCCGCTTGAGGTCAGATGGTCAGATGGCCTCAACCACCACTGGCCACGTGCACGAAGTTGGTGTACAAAGCAAAAATAGCAAAAACTTGGTGTAAAATTTGTTTTAGAATTGCTGTATTTTGCAAAATATTCATTTTTGCTCTTAAATATATACACCATGACAAAGCAAATTTTATGTAGTTCATTAAATAGTACAATTAAGTTTGGTTTGTCTCAGAAGAGCCACAGAGAGGAAAAACACCAACTGCTCCCGACCTACGATCTGGAATGCCGTGTAACAAATGAGCTCTTTTTT
>JAEMWC010001310.1:187500-194968 GCA_016490735.1 Pachyseris speciosa
ACTGTCTAACAGGAAACACAATAAACTGAGGTAACAATGTGCTCACACTGTTTATTCTAATTCTTTTGCTGTATGGGTTTGTTGGCCTCAAAACAGTCCTCCCTTAGTTGTCATAATCCCAAGAATGCCAGATGCAGATGCCATGAAACACAAAGCGATAAAAACATCTCTTGTGAAGGCCCTTTTTAGATTGTGCTCAGCACTTAGTGAGGTGGCTGTGTTGCCAACATGGTACTTATCTTTGCCAGTGCAGTAATTCTCATGAGGGACTAGTGACCACTCAGAATAACATGTTTTTTTATTTTTCTTTTTTTCACACGAGATCTTTGTTGACAGTCAGTTCTTCGAACACTATTTATGCGGGTATTTTTTTCAACAAGTAAATATGCATGTCCTGGCGATGATCACTTCCTCGTTCTTTATTTTGGTGAGGAATTGGTCTTGTAAATATTCCAGTGCTTTGCTCTCATCCAAGCTTGTTTTGTCCATGTACCTTTCCAAAACTGTGTGATTGGCATTTTTTGTTACTTTTATGGATTGTTCTCTCTTAAATAAACCACACCATAAAAACTGTAGTCTTATAAGTCACTTTAAACACCACTTTTATTCCTGATGACTGGACTGACTGACACAACTGACTCAGTGGATCTCTGAAATTGAACTTATAAGCTGTAATTCTCTAGTTTGACTGCAATTCAAGAACTCTCTATATGTTCACGTCTTGATTGAGTTGTTACCCAATGATGTAAATCTGAGCTCATCAAGCAATTTTGCATGGTACTGTATATTTAGGCAATTGTGACTGATATTGTAGTTATTGACTGGCTGAATTTTCTTCTTTATTCAGTTTCTCCTCAGGTATCTGTGTCTCCAAAAAACCAAACTGTTCTTGAGGGCCAAGGTACCAAAATTAGCTGCGAGGCCACTGGTGTCCCAAAGCCAAAAATAACCTGGAAATTTGAGGATGGAGACCTTCCTTTAGGTGTCAGTGTGAGCACTACTGAGGAGGGATCTCTCCTTAAGCTGCGAAACACAACAAAAGGAATGGAAGGAGTTTACAGGTGCACAGCAACAAACAAAGCCGACTCAGCAAATTCAACTGTCACAGTTCATGTGTTAGGTAATCTCTAAGAAGCCTTTGTTATCTCTGAATTATAAGTTATGTCGATCAGTCTCAAATGTAATTGTAATGTTTATGAATCGGAATAATTTCAATGAATTTTGGTTAAATGGCGTTAATTCTCTTAGTTCTCTATATCTATCTGTTATCATGTAAATCCAAACTGCAGAAAAACCCACTGCTGAAGTTGGTCCCAATCCACACCCCTCATTGATGAAAGGTGATGAACTCAAACTGACTTGCAAAGTCAGTGAATCTACGTCAGAGATCAAGTGGAAGAAAGACGATGGCCCAGTTATATCAAAAACTGTTATAACGAATGGTGACAAGATGAGCACTCTTGTTATTGAAAACGTTGACACTGATGACAGCGGTGATTATTCTTGTGAGGCACACAACGAGGCAGGTTTTATGTCATCCAGTGTGGAGATCAGAGTGAGAGGTGAGATAGAGTTTGTTGGAAAACCATTTTAGTTTCATGTTCATTAAAGACAGGAGCAGTTCCCACAGCTTGTTATATTGCAAATGTACATTAAGGTAAACAGTTGTATTGTTTCATGTGTTAACAATGCTCAGATCTACATGTTCATTTTACATTTTGGTGCATTTCTTTGCCGTCCTTTGAAAATAACAGTTTCAAATGGTCAAATTGAAGGTACTGTGGAGGACATCTTTTTATAACAGTACTTTTTTCATTCTTTTTCTTTATTTCAATGCCGTCCACAACAATTGAAGGGCTCGGGGCAAGAACGTCCTCCTGGTTTTTGGTCAATTTGAGATGTGCTTTAAAGAAACTGAGATCTGGCATGTGGACTTCACTCCAGTTAAAAAACATTGCTCTGTATTTGTTTTGGCTGATTTCCTCTTCGTTATCGAGAAATAACGTATGTAAAAAATCCAAGTCAGCTCATTCCCTTCCGTATTAATATTCATGCGCAAATTGAATTACCTGTAGAGCACGTGAAATGATTGACGGGTAGAAAGTATTGTTTGATAGTGTGACGTAGACTATATGTTTGGCGGTTAAAACATCGATTTAAGTTTTATTGATAGGAAACTTACGTGGCTGTGAGGTGAGGATCGCTAGCTAAATTTAATCAAAACTCACCAGCCCGGTGGTCGAACAGGGCCTTGCGAACGGTGTTGGTTACCATGCGTATGCAAATCTTAATATTTAACTTTCGCCCTAAATTTTTCGCTGGAACACTAACTATTTGAATTGTCAGGTACAGATCCTAAACGCTTATCATTTAAACAATTCAGGACTACCTTTCCAGTTGACTTAAGTTCACGTCATTTCAAGAAAACACGGAATTGCCTTTACCACTTGCGCCTATATTTGTTTACTTCTGTCACACTTAAGGACAACATTTGTATCGTTTACCAGCATTTCCATTGTGCAAGAAGGATTCATTTGTCTGGTTCGTATAGTTTGATAGGCATTTTCAAACGTGCGTTTCTTTCGTTTCAAGCGTTTCTCGTCGTGCGTTTCTATCATTCCAATCGTTTGGTTCGTTTCAAACGTTTCGAAGGTTTCAAACGATGTTTATGCTGAACCTCGCACCGAAAATTAAAAGCCATCGAAGATTTTCTTCGCGTCCCAGCTCCAAAATATAAAAAAAACCAGTTCAACATGAAATAAAACATAACTTAATTCAGAAGCTTTGATAACACGGCACAAGAATTGAAGTGCTAACTTTCACTGCTGAAGTTAAGCTTAGAAAATTTTTAAGACGCTGGGAATTTATATTTTCATTCTTAATGAAATTTGATTGGCAAAGAAATCTGCCGCCTTGGACGTGATGAATGTTGTTGACTCTTTTTGTGTCATAACGATTGTAATGTTTGGCAAAGCATTCAATCTGTATTTCTTTTACTTAACTTACCTGTTATTAAACTTGTAACATTTTGATCGACTGCCTCGTTAAAAGACAAAATAAGAAATTTGTGTGACTGTGTCCTTTGGGAATTTAACAATGTAATTTCCTTGGCGCTGTTCCGACGTGACATAAAATATTTTCCACAGAAGCGAAATTTATGAATGGAACGATATGTTGTATTGTGAAAAAAATCAAGGTTTTGAGTTTTGGAACTGTTTGAAAAGAGGTATAATCGAAAGAGCTAAATTAATTCCAGTTCGTGGGATAATTTCCCGTGAATTATCATATCAAGAAAAAGAAATTTGCACAAATGCAACAAAGCTAAATTTATCATTTATTTTTTATCATTTTATTTTTGAACTTTGATCAATAAAGTTAGACAAGAACCTCTCATACAACTGAAGTAATTCGACTGGCTGTGAATTATATTTATATATGTACTGTACTACAGCGGAATGAGTAAGGATGGTTGTGTATATGAAACCGACAGCGAACGATTAAAAAGTTCCAAACGCTTGAAACGATTGAAACGCAGCTAAAAATAAGGAATGTTTGAAAATATTGAAACGATTTGTTTTGCACAATTCACACGCAAAACTCTGTTAACCAAACGCACGATGCAAACGCCATGTGCATGATAATTTGTCAATTTGTCAAAGCCACTGCTTCATTATCAACTTGTTCAAAGTTGAATGCGACGGATGAGAAAGTACAATTAATATGCATCTCAAAAAGGTAAGAATTAGTGTGATATTGTAGTAGGCCGCAATTTTAAGTGTAAATTTGCCCACCTTGTTTCTCCCGAATTTGAACAGTTTTGTACGAACGCATTTAAGTTTTTTTAATTTTTCACACGAAATAATAGGTTTTCTTGATAATTCTTGTATACAGGTTCATGCACATAAAATTTAGTTTTAGTTTCTGTTTTTGAAGTTTCCAGATAGTTTCTACGTTTCTTGCTTTGGGCTGTTTTCTAGTGTCACACCTAATTTGTTACGCTCGTGGTAACCAACACCATGCACAAGGCCACGGACGTCATTTAAGTCTGTAGAACCGCAAGTCTGACACTTCCTCAAAGAATCCCGTGGTTTTTCTCTGTGCTTGCCAAATGCGAAGAGATTTAAGTTGACTCCTGGAACAAATCGGAGTTTCGCAGTACAGAGTACTGAGCCAGCTAGGCAGGACAGTCTGAAAGCAACTCTTGTCTTAAAAGCGGCCCGCAGTTGAGAGTCTTGGCCCATTTGCCAAAGGTTGCTGTGCTAGAAATTCGGAAAGGAGAGTCGTTTTTTGACTTAGGTGAAAAAAAAATCGGATGTTTGACGATGTGTTACCCATGGTCGAAAGGATGTTTTTATGCCCACAATTCAATGTGACCACAGAGGGCGCTGTCTCCTTGAAAAGTTGTTGCAAGGACTGGAAATGAATATTCGCTCGGCTGCGGTGGGAAAATTTTCACTGCGGAGCGGAAACATTACAGGAGAATTCATCTAAGAGTGGGAAATCGGCAAGACGAGCAGTCAGTCCGTTTTCGATGAGCTGAGTATTTTGGAAAACCAGTGCAAGGAAAAGTTTCTTTGCTGCATGCAGCAAATATTCAAAGCACAAAACTCGTGACAAGGTGACAGTGCCCTTTGTCTGGTAATGTGAACACACATAAAGATAAACATGCTGGTGGATTTTAACATATAAATCTCTTTTGCACCGAGTACCTCAGTTAGTTCGCTTATATTGCATTACCTTCCATCATCAGGATTGTAACCTACCCATTTCAACCTCCACAAAATTTCAACAATCTAATATGAACAATTTTATTGTCAATTCATGTGTGATGACCTAAACCATTTAATTTCTGGACTTTGTGAGCAACTGCTACATTGAAAAGCATTCAAGATACTAATCGATTGATTCTGAATACCATTCAACACCACTATTAAATTTTAATGGGACTTCGTGGACAGTCAAATTCATACATGCAATTCCAGAGAAGGTCAGAGATGCTCCATAACATGACTTGGAATTCCATGGAACCCTTCCATCACTCTATGGAATTGCATGGAGATCCTCAGACACTCCTTGGAATTCTATGGAGTTCCACGGAGACTCCATGGAGTTCCATGGACACTCCATGGCATCCCATGGGACTATATTGAATTCCATGGACACTCCACACAAAGCCATGGAGATCATACTTTCATGGAGTTCCATGATGGAATTCCATGGGGTTATTTCTCATTTTAAGGTGTCATTCCTCCTTTGACTGCAATTCAAGAACTTTCTTCATTTTCATGCCCCTTGATTGAGTTGTTACCCAATGATATAAATCTGAGCTCATCAGGCATATTTTAAGGCAGTTATGAATGCTATGCTCAGGGTTCGCATGCACCTTGAAATTCCTTGAAAGTGCTTGAATTTGAAAATCAAAATTCAAGGCCTTGAAAGTCAGTGAAAAGTACATTGGGTCCTTGAAAAACCTTGAAATTTGCTGTTTTACTGTTTCCACTTAGTGGAAGAACTTGAAAAGACTTAGACTTGAACAAATCTGGCAGTTATCCCTTAAACCCGATCGTCTAGTATCACATTCTAAAGGCATTTTTTTTACTACATGGAGTGCTTGAAAAATTTGTTTTGTGCCCTGGAATGTCCTTCAAAAGTCCTTGAAATTTTAGCCCAACAAAGAGTACGAACCCTGTATGCTAGTTATTGACTGGTAAATTCTGTTCTGGTTACTTAGTCCCCCCTTAAGTTTCTGTGTCTGCAAATAATATAACTGTTCGTGAGGACCAAGTTACCAGCATTAGCTGCAATGCCACTGATGTTCAAAAGCCAAAAATAACCTGGGAATTTGAGGGTGGAGAACTTCCTTCAGGTGTCAGTTTTAGCACTACTGCGGAAGGATCTGTCCTTCAGCTGCGAAACGCAACAAAAGGAATGGAAGGAGTTTACTGGTTTAGATTGTGCTCAGCACTTAGTGAGGTGGCTGTGTTGCAACATGGTACTTATCTCTGCCAGTGCAGTAATTGTCATGAGGGACTAGTCACCACTCAGAATAACATGTTTGTTTGTTTTTCTTTTTTTCACACGAGATCTTTGTTGACAGTCAGTTCTTCGAACACTATTTATGCGGGTATTTTTTTCAACAAGTAAATATGCATGTCCTGGCAATGATCACTTCCTCATTCTTTATTTTGGGGAGGAATTGGTTTTGTAAATATTCCAGTGCTTTGCTCTCGTCCAAGCTTGTTTTGTCCATGTACCTTTCCAAAACTGTGTGATCGGCATTTTTTCTTACTTTTATGGATTGATGTTCTCTCTTTAATAAACCACACCATTTGTATATGGTCTTATAAGTCACTTTTAACGCCACTTTTATTCTTGCTGACTCAACTGACTGACACGACTGACTCAGTGGATAAGATGAACTTATAAGCTGTAATTCTCTAGTTTGACTGCAATTCAAGAACTCTCTACATGTTCACGTCTTGATTGAGTTGTTACCCAATGATGTAAATCTGAGCTCATCAAGCAATTTTGCATGGTACTGTATATTTAGGCAATTGTGACTGATATTGTAGTTATTGACTGGCTGGATTTTCTTCTTTATTCAGTTTCTCCTCAGGTATCTATGTCTCCAAAAAACCAAACTATTCTTGAGGGCCAAGGTACCAACATTAGCTGCAAGGCCACTGGTGTCCCAAAGCCAAAAATAACCTGGAAATTTGAGGATGGAGACCTTCCTTTAGGTGTCAGTGTGAGCACTACTGAGGAGGGATCTCTCCTTAAGCTGCGAAACACAACAAAAGGAATGGAAGGAGTTTACAGGTGCACAGCAACAAACAAAGCCGACTCAGCAAATTCAACTGTCCAAGTTCATGTGTTAGGTAATCTTTAATGAGCCTTGTTCAATTTCTTCTAAGTTATGTCGATCAGTCTCAAAATAATGTATTTGTCATGTTTATGAATCGTACGTAATATACTACTTTTCAATGAATTGTGGTTAAATGGCGTTAATTCTCTCAGTTCTCTATATCTATCTGTTATCATGTAAATCCAAACTTCAGAAAAACCTACCGCCGAAGTTGGTCCCAATCCACACCCCACATTGATGAAAGGTGATGAGCTCAAACTGACTTGCAAAGTCAGTGAATCTACGTCAGAGATCAAGTGGAAAAAAGACGATGGCCCAGTTGTATCAAAAGCTCTTATAACGAATGGTGACAAGATGAGCACTCTTGTTATTGAAAACGTTGACACCGATGACAGCGGTGATTATTCTTGTGAGGCACACAATGAAGCAGGTTCTGCGTCATCCACTGTGGAGATCAGAGTGAGAGGTGAGTAAGGGTTTGTCTGTTTGTTGGAAAACCGTTTTAGTTTCATGTTCATTAAAGACAGGAGCAGTTCCCACAGCTTGATATATTGCAAATGTACATTAAGCTAAACAGTTGTATTGTTTCATGTGTTAACAATT